>OZ007573.1:8580991-8620991 GCA_963931925.1 Onchidella celtica | reverse complement strand
GTGAGCCCATGACATCATCACTTCCTGAAAAATTCTTGGCGCGCACTACTGCTCACTGTGTACTGTTCTAACTTTTTTTAATCACTGAGTTTAGTGAATAACCCTACACATTTCA
The DNA here is from genome assembly GCA_963931925.1 of Onchidella celtica. Classification (NCBI taxonomy): domain Eukaryota; kingdom Metazoa; phylum Mollusca; class Gastropoda; order Systellommatophora; family Onchidiidae; genus Onchidella; species Onchidella celtica. The sequence goes on along the minus strand of OZ007573.1, from coordinate 8,620,876 downwards.
GCATCAATGCTTTTGTGCTGATTCCGTTCGGTATGAAGTGGTGTCCTTTTTTTTTCTTTACCATTCGAAGAATGGGGCAGTTATTACTATTAATATCTATTAAACATACATATTATGTGAATGATGTTGTAAAGGCCTCACGCCCAGTCAAGATAATCTCCCGACCCGCCGAACCAACAGCGCCAAATTTGGCCATCAGCGGTCTCCTTAACCAGTCTGTGTTTGGGTAGAGCTTGATTGCCAATGGGAATGGTTGGCGAAAGCATGAATGTATTTTCGATGTTTGTGGGCTAATATCTGTCATTAGACTCACCATGAGAAGTGAGCAGAGCCCAAGCAGTCTGAGGTGAAGCCCCCACCATTTAGTGAATGGATGTCGAAGAAATTAAAGCAGTGTTTGTAAAGTAATAGCTAAGTTCTTTTCTATTGGCAAAGAAATAGCCAAGTTCTGTTATACTGTTCACGTAATAATTGTACATCACTGGATATTTTTCCTCCTGGCCAGTCACAACCAAGTTACAAGAAAGTCATAGCGATGTGCGCATGTCTGTCGTCCATTTCCTCTCTCGTAGCAGACAGCACACAAAGTTGTCGGGCAAACTAACTGCTGATCTGGTGAAACGAAGATATAAATATGAATCCTCCAAAAATCTTTACCTGCCAGTACTGTTTCTCACTACACAAAGCAAAATTTGATGAAAAGATGACACCTCACCTGTATCTGATCTTGGTGTTTTAAAAAAATATCCAGGTATTTGCCACCACCAGCCGGGAGTAACTTTTCAAATGTGAGCAAAACTTTCTTTGCACCGTCAGTGATCATATCTTGTCTGGCCACAACACGAACCTGGTGTTCAAAATACAGATATATATTATATACATGTATATAATATTTTTTTTTATACCATCTTCAAAACTTGTACCAGAGAGAGACAGGGAGAACGAAAGGGGCAATGTAAGAGAGAGAGAAAGAGAGAGAAAAAATGTGTGAGAGAGAGTGTGTAAGAGAGGGAGAGTAAAGGTACGTGAGTAAGACGGTGAAAAAGAGAGAGAGAGAGAGAAAATGAAAACGAGAATGAGAGATAGACAAAGAGAAGGAGAATGAAAGTAAGAGAGAGAAAAAAGTGTGTCAGACAGACACAGGGTAAGGGAGAGAAAGAGAAAGAGAGAGAGAAAAAATGAGTGACAGAGAGAGAAAGTGAGTGACAGAGAGAAAGAGAGAGAGACAGGGAGAAAGAGAGAGACTAAAAATAAGGGAAGATAAAAAAGTGAAAAGAGAGAGAGACAGAGAGACATGGAGGGGGGGGGGGAGAGACAGACAGACAATGAAAGGAAGACACAGAAAGACAGACACAGGCAGACAAATTGGAAGGGACAGTAAAGAGAGAAAGAAAGCGATAGAAAAAGATAATGACAGAGACACAAAAAATAAAAAAGGAGAGCCAGCGTGTGTGTGGAGAGAGAAAGAAAGATAAGAGATGTGAGTGGGGAGTAGTTAAGTGGTGGGCAACTCCCCCGCCGCTCCCCCCACCACACAAAAAATCTCCATGAAGAATTCCTAGATCTGCAACTGAATAAAAACTGTAGGCAGAAAATTAAATAAAAGGACTAATAATGCAGCATAAGTCATCTTGACAGGCAATCATATAAAACACAATACGCAGACCTTGTAGGTTTCAACCTTCTAAACCTAATATTCCTCTCTAGCGCCCACACATGTGCAATGATCTTTTGTTTCTCTTAAATATTATTTCACTTTTTTTTATTAACTGTTTTTCGTGGTTAAAATCTGTATTTTTGCATTTAGCTAATTAACTTAAATCAGGTTTTGCATATTTCATAACTTCATGAGATGGAGCAGTCAAAATGCACAGATAGGGCTGAATGTCAGCGAAAGTTCTTCTGCACATAACAATGACAAACATTAAATAGACTCTCTACTTTTATCATGCAGGTAGTGTGTATTATTTAACACTAACAGCACATTATCTCCCCCGCCCACCCCACCTCTCCGCCCCCTATTCCCCATGTTAAGAACTACACTGACCTTAATGGAAGCTTCTTTGAGCATTGGATCCCAGTCAGTAGAGCAGAGTTTGTAGTCGCAGGCGGTGTCAACAACTATTTCTGAAATGGCATTGAAATATTAGATAAAACTTTTTAATTCTGTAACATGTAAGTTGACAATGATTCATACTGTGAGTACACACCGCTGTGACGACAGTGGCGTGGGCAGTGTTTAGCGTTTTAGTGTGATGCATAATAATTGGGCGGCACAGACTAATAAATTAACCAGACTGGAAACACGAACTTCGGGCTGTGTCGTTTTTTACGGAATTTCCCGAGCGACGACTGTATAACCAACATGGCCGCCGCTCGGGAAATTATGATTCTAGTTCTATCTGCAGTAGAAATTTCTTTTCATTTGTCAAGATTGGTTGTACATGTATTAATTTCTTGGTGCGGAACCAAACTTCCGCGTTCAGTAGGTGCGTCAAAATGGTGTCATTCAAAATTGTAGCTATGATGAAGCGTCGGTCGCTACCTTAAACCTAATATGGCGGATGGTTCATGACCTTTCGCTGTTTTGTGACTGTTACGGGTCTGGTACTGGGTGATAGTGTTACAGAGTGGGTGTTATGGGTTATTAGTTTTATGACTGCATTTTAAAATCGAGAGGTATTTATGAATTACTCTTTCGTACCATGCCACACACTAAGAACAACCTGAATAAGTTTTTATCAACAGACCTGCAGGGCCACAAATTTAATTACCTTAAAATTCCTAACAATTTTGTATAGATCTCTTACATACTAAAAAGACAACATCAGCAGCATCAAATGAAAATTCAATAATATGACACTAGAAGTCTCCTCTAGATTCCTATAAGATTAAGATCATTCTGACTCACTAACAATTCAAGTATTAATTATCTATCTCTCAGATATAGTCTGCCTACTATCTATCAAGCAATATACTCATGTCTCTGGCGACAATGTCATCTCAGCTATTTGTGCCTACCGCTTATAATGGATCAAGCTCGTCAATACAAACTGACGTAGTTAAGTTAGATCTACTCTAGGATGGGCTGGCAATCCCCAGCCTCATCCAGACAAATCAATTCCAATTCACAGTTGTATATGCCAAACATTCATACTAGATCTAGTTGCAAGTTAATATACATCTTTGTCTTGCATTCTTGGGTAGCACTTCTAGCAGGTGCGGCAATCCTGTCCTACTGGAAAAATTACTTTCAGCTCCTCGCTCATTGTTGAATCATCAACAGACAAACACTTACACTTGGTCCCTGATAAGGAATCAGGGAACAGTAGACAACAGCAGTGGGTAAATCATAATCGAGCACATGGCTTCATCTCAATGCCTATAGTGGACATAGACATAAAAACAACAGTCTTCTGATTCTTCTGGCAGAATCACGCCGACGCCTGCACAGATGGAATTTTCTGTATGGAGTAATGGACATAGGTATGGCTACGCTTTTATACTGTGCGGCCAGCTGCAAATTACCGTCCAAATGCCTAGATTTGATTGGTGCATCCATCGAGCTCAGCTCGTAGTATTAATAGATTCTGCATGGAAGTTGGTCACGGCCTTGTACTAGAAACAGACAAGGTCAAATTAAAATGTCAAAACCCTTACTAAAATCTCTAAACCCTCGTGCTTTCTACGTTTTATGTACGAATTTCTGAACGCGACTAAGCGTCTTAAACTATCTATCCTTATTCACCCCTTCTCTTCCCCTGTAAGAGCCCACCAAAATCACGGGGTCGAGAATTGCACTGTCACTCCTAACTTATCCATTTATTCTATCTTGCCCCACTTTCTTTCCATCTCTAAGAAAAAGTGTTACAAAAACAAACTGTTCACGAGAACAGTTCAAGGACATTTACGCTGGTTATAATCAACGAGACCGTGAAAAAACAAGTCTCTTCAAGTCGTGACCCAGCACGACAATTATAACTTTAACTCTTGACAGTGACGTCACACAATGGGATCATCCAGTCTGGTTAATTTATTAGTCTGTGTTGGGCGGCGAGCTACCAGTCTGGCACCTGCACCAGCCTTGGTCTGGTTCACACGTAACAGTGGTTACTGGTTGCACTTTGTACCTTCACTTGTAATATTTGGGTATAATAATTATGAGCAAGCCAGCTGAGTTCATTGTCAAGCAATGGAAGAAATAGTGCCAAATTTGCCATACCGGTGTAACAGGCCAAAATATACCCCCCGCCCAGACTATACCCGGGGTTAAACTGGCCTAGCCCAGAATATACCCTCCCCCCCCCCCCCCAGTCCAGATTATACCCCCTACTTTTTTTTTTGGAAAACAAGTCAAGACCACAGTTTATTTCAGCCTGTTCTTTATCACTGCCATAAGATATCATATTAATCCATACATGAACACGTTCTTGACACCCATAAATCATAATACAATTCAGAGGAAATAATAATGACAATTTATTTCAGCCTTAGTTTAAATTGGTGTACATACATACATTCATGACTCCTATTAATCATGATGCATTTTAGAGGACACAAACATGCCTTAAAATGCATTGATATACAGAAGGGTTGAGTATCCATTCAAACTGATATGATTAGACTTCAGCATTAATTTCACTTGTGTCTGTTGATATCATTATTATTATTATTATTTTGATAATTGGTTGGCCATGCGTCAAACATGCATTGTATTTTTTGTTACAACCATGCAGAGAGAAAAGGCCGGAAAACAACACACATAGAAAAAAATAATAAAAACATAATTAGTAACCCAACTGACACTGACAGATGGTGCAAGTCCATCGTCCACTTCACATAAAACCAAATAGGCACTAATTTTTTTCCCCTGGTGAATTCCACCTGTCCAGATCCACTTGAAATGTTACAGAATGCCAGCCAGTAATATACATTAATAACAATAAGAACACGAAATCATCTTATTTACTCTTGAAAATAAAGAGAAATTTAAATATAAGAACCCTCATCATCACCTTGGAATAATACAAAGATATAAGAGGGAGTGTAGAAACGGCAGCAATATGTGTGTGTATCACCTATGTACATGTATATGAAATGTGTTAAATCTTTTCAACTATTCATGTAGAACTGGACAGAAAGCTTTAGTGAAATAGCTTTGACAGTTGTGTAGACAGACAGAGTAAGTATACTGAGACAAAATTAGTGCATTGTAAAAAGTAATTAGATCTATAGCATGTTAAGGAAAAATTCGATAGATCATGTTGCAGTAACAGAATTTCTTGTTAGTGAATATTATTCTTTGATAGCTTATTTGTAGAAAGATATACATTTCATGTACCTTATGGTTTAAGACACTGATTAGTTTGCAAGGCATTTGGAAGATTGAACTTACATGTTATAGTGAATAAGGGTTTGTCACTCCCGAGTGAAATAAATTAAAAAAAAAAAAAAAGACCTTGTCCATCTTTACCTTCCTAAGCTTGACACGTCCCTTGCCAGAGGATTTAACAACTGTGTATTCGTACACAAAAATACTCTAAAGTGACTTCATTTTTATGAGTGTGTTAATTATTTCATCCATTGCGACGAAGTGTATGTCAGTGCCAAACAAACAGTACAATGCAAATTTTACTCATGGGCAACCAACTATAAAAACAACTGCAACTTGACAACGAACGTAAATGAAATGAGGGTTAAAGTTGAATAATATCAGTTTGAATGGATATTCACCCCATAGCGATAGCATATCAATACATAACAATTCATGTTTTTTCCTCTGAATTGTATTATGATTTACTATATGGAAGTCTAGAATGTACGTATGTATGTATTACTATGGTGCCCGTTGACAGTGATAAAAAAAATGAATTAAACTATGACTGAAATAAACTGTGGTGTTTAGGCCAAACTATATTCCACCAGGCCAGATTATACTCCCATATTCAGGCAAAATATTCAAGGATACAACATTAAGTTTTTAAAATTTTATTTCACCCGCAAGTGACATGCCTTTATTCACTATAACATATAATTGCAATCCTTCAAATGCCCTGCAAACTAATCCAGTGCCTTAAACCATCAGCTACATGAAATGTATACCTTTCTACAAATAAGCTATCAAAGAATTTACTAACAAGAAATATTAACGCAACATGATCCATCAAATTTTTGCCGTGACATACTGTAATTACTTTCTACAATGCACTGTAATCTCAGTGGATTTAATCTGTCAGTTTTCACGACGATCAAAGCCACTTTACTAAAGCCTTCTGTTCAGTTCTACTTGAATAGGTGAAAAGATTTAACACATTTTTTACATATACATGTACTTGGTACACACACATTGCTGCTTATAGATAATAATAATAATAATAGATGGCATTTATATAGCGCATATCCATTTAAAATGCTATACGCTTTACAGAAACAACATGGCAACCACAGAGCAGAATGGAGCGCATGCGAAGCGCTCAACATGCTACACTACTTCTTTCTCTCTCCCTGTCTCGCTCACTCTCTCTACCTCTCTCATCTCAGAGCAAATTGTAACGCAGCCTGTTAGGCGCAGTTTACAACTCACAACAGTTCACAACTCACAACTCAAATAATATTTGAATATTTATTAATAATAATATTTATTTAACAATGAATAATAAATTTTGTTGTTGCTGGTGGGGGGATTATATGGATAAATTTTAATCTATTAATTTCAATTTTGCCCGGGCAGCGGCCTGTTCGGCCTGCTCTTTACGATTTCCAACTGCCAAGGTATCTTTAACGTGCGCAACGTGCACACGGGCCCTCCGAATTTTTCGTCCTTATCCGAGAAGACTAGGTACTCGATCCTACGCCCCAATAGGATCAGGGACTTGAAAATATTAGAAAAATCCCAATTTCCAACATGCTTGCACTGCCCGGGTTTTGAACCCTTGACCCTTGGCATGAGAGGCGAGCACCTTGCCTCTGGACCACCTTGTCCCCCAATTTCTAGAATGATGTGTAGGTCATTTTTACATTCCCTCTTATCTTAATAATATTCCAAGATGATGATGATGATTCTGATATTGATTATATTCTCTTTATTTTCAAGAGTAAATAAGATGATTTCGAGTTCTTATTTTTATTACTGTATATTACTGGTTAGCATTCTGTAACGTCTCAAGTGGATCAGGACAGGTTATGTTCATGATGTGAAAAAATTTTAGTACGTATTTAGTTTTGTGTGAAGTATTTAATGTCTGCTGGATGGTGGAATTGCGCCATCTGTCAGTAGTTGGGTTATTAAAATGTTGTTGTTGTTGTTTTCTCTGTGTGTTCTTTCCCGGCCTTTTCTCTCTACATTATTGTTACTTTATATTATGTAGATCTAATTGTTCTGACATATCAAGCACATTTCTGATTTTCAAAAATTAAAATAAAATTCAGATAACTTTACACTTATGAGTCTTATAATTATTTCATACCTTGCCACTAAGTTATATGTCAGTGGTGCCAAACAAAAAAAAATACAATACATGTTTAACTCATGGACAACCAATTATAAAAGAAAAAAAAGAAACAATAATAATACCAACAGACACAAGTAAAATTAGTGTTAAAGTTTAATCATATCAATTTGAATGGATTTTCAAACCTTTTGTATATCAATGCTTTTTACTGCATGTTTATTTTCTCTTCAATGTATCATAGTTCACAACAGTCAAGAATGTATGCTTCAATATGGTACCTGATGACAGTGATAATGAACAATTTAAACTAAAGTTGAAATAAACTGTGGTCTTGACTTGTTTAAAAAAAAAAAAAGTAGGGGGTATAATCTGGACTGGGGGGGTATAGTCTGGCCTAGCCCAAATTATACACCGGGGTATAAACTGGCCTAGCCCAGAATATACCCCGGGGTATATTCTGGCCTAGGCCAGTTTAACCCCGGATATAGTCTGGCGGGGGTATAATCTGGCCTGCTACACCAGTATTGAAATTGAAATTGCGTTTGGATTTGGCAGCCTGTCGGTACGATAACGGTCACTTTGCACCCTTCACGGTCTATTTGGGTACATGTTCTTTATTCAGAGCGTTTAAGTTTAGCATAGAATTAAATACATTCATATAATTTTAACACATTGGTAAAATTCTTTTAAAAAAATATTGTTTTGTATAGATCTGGAAAAAGTTTTATAAACCGGCATAATTTGTCATAGATTAGAACACTGGAAAACAAATGAATAAAATAATGAAAGGGTTAATGTATTAGCGTGATAACATAAATACATTGATGATGCGATGAACTTTTGATGAAGTAAAAACATGCACGCGGCAAACAAAGAACTGGACTTTAAAAAACATTTAAAAGAAATACGAGCAAGATGATATTCTATAATGAATAAATAGTATGCCATAAATTGTGTAGATTGAAGATTTTGTCTTACCAGAAGTAGCATCCACGTCCAAAGAATACGTCAAACAACATTTGAAGCCGTGGTTGCAAAGAATTGGTACTGTTGACTTAAGAGTGATGGTGCTTTCCTGCTCACGCTCACTTATCACCAACTTCGGTGGAGAAATCTTGTTCAAAAAGAGAGGGCGATAGAGATGTGAGAGGATGAACGTTTAAAATTTTTTAAAAAAATATATTTTACGTTGTAACACCAATCTGCGTGGCTAAGGAACAGCTACTCATGAAGGTTTATAGGACACTTGTCTGGATGCCATTACTTGAATTACTTCCCTTGTATGCGGTAACGCCCGACCCGTTAGCATTGCTGTGGGGAAGCGTGTTGTGATTGGTCAGCTGGGAATTGTGATCAGAGGGTATCCAACTCCTGAATCATGCCTGAAATTTACGTTTTCTTTTTTATTAACAGTCAGAAAGACAGAAACTCGGGTTCATTTTCAAGAGTATGCAATACCATTCCCATATAATGTAGGTGCTCATGATAATATAATTTTGTTACTGACGGAGATACGACGTGTTGAATAGAACCCACTATACACACACCCACTAGTCACTCGTTCGTCCCACAAAGAAAAGAACCAGCACGTGGTCTCTCCGTATTTGAAACATTCTATCTTTAGAACACGTTCTAAATTAACAATAATTAATATTTTGTGATAAATACTTACGTTGCTTACTTATTCTATTACTTATCTCACTTAGGTTTATGCTTGGATTTTGCGTTTAAGTTTGAATCTGAATTTGGCTTTTACGGTGCGTCAACGCAATAGGGGCCACTCTTCAAAATGTATACATTTCCTATTGATCATCCTTATCGGGCCAAGGTAGCAAAAAATCCACCCAAACAATGGAAATTGTTAAGGCTTTACTCGTATTTTAGTGTTATCATTATCTTCCATGTATCTTCCTGGCTGTGTTATCATCTGGATTTTTTTCCCTCCTTTGCGGCCCCTTTATGAGTGCACCTTTTTTGAAAATCATCCAAAGAACGACTAAAAGAGACATCGTATTTTTTTTTTATATCAGTCATATTCCTATGTACATTTTTCGAAAGTTCCAGAAAACTTGTCTCCAGAGAGCATAATATTTGTCCTGAAATTTCCAACTTCGCTCACAATGGCGACTAAATTTGTCAGGCTTACACCAACAAAGCGCATGGATTCTTTCAAGCCTTCCACATCTTGGAAGACTTGTCTAAGGTAAGCTGAGATACTTCTTGATCGAGAGGAAGAACATAAGGCTGGCCCAAGTTTAGCAGCTGCTGGTTACTGAGATAACATAGACATGAGCTGATTAAGGCATGAAGCAAGGGTACCTGTATTCCTGCAAAATAGGTGTTGCTGTCCAGAAATTCACTTTTCACCTTCTCATTTCCAATAAAATAGGCCCTCACACTGCAGGCAACCTGAAGGAGAAGACAACGTTAACTTTGCAGTTTCAAAATGTATCTGTCATAACTTGAAAATTTAATTAATTAATGAAGAGTCCACGGGAAAATGGGCTAAGTCACAATGTAGTAAAAAATAGGTTATTAGTCCCAAGCCCAAGCTAATAATCCATTGTACAGCCTACTTCAGTATCTTTGACAGAAATTGGCTCAGCCCACCAAAATTGTCATCTAAATACAGCGTATGTCTATGAAAGAAAGAGCTCAGACAAAGTTAAAAACTCATATTTCTCTGACCATGAAATCTACGACTGAGCCCATTTCTCCCCTGGACTTAAATGTCACTGTTTTGACTCAAGAGTTTTTTTTTTTTTTTAATAAATTTAAATTAATATGACTTTTGGCGCATTAGACGAAGTGTTATGGGTGGAAATCTTGGCGTGTTCCCTCATTATGAAGATAAAGCTGATAATGTTCGCTGAAAGTCCAAGACTCTCAGCACTGTATTAATCAAAGAGATGGGGGGGGGGGGGGGGGTTGGGGCTGGAAGGAAAAAGAAGGGGTGGAGGGAGACGGGGAGAGAGGGAGGGAGGAAGCAGATGTGTTCAGGTCTTTTTTTTTTTTTGGAGGATCACTGCTCTTGGTATTTGCACCTCCGGTAGGAGCAGATTCATCCCAGGTTATGGCCTGGTGCCTCGTCTAAAAGTAAAGAAAAAAAGAAAGAAATCATCGTCCACAGGTTTAAAAAAAAGCGTGTGGAGATGATGAAAATAAATAATCATACTATTCGTGAGTATCAAGACGAGCTTTGAAAATAATAAAAATATTTTTTAAAACAACAGTAGTAACCTACATTTTTGTTAAAAAAGCCTCCTAAGGCCGACCCATCTAAAGTTGCCTCCCTTTCATTGCCGGTCAAAATTTTGGCAGGGACTGCTGGATTCTTTTTGCCATCAAATGTCCAAACAACTTCAAAGGCCTGGTCGGGATCCTGAGGTGCATAGGTGAACTTACATACAAAGTCAAATGCTTTGTTGTTGCGGATATTGGGCCCAGTTAGTACTGGAGGAGTCGTGAGCTTGGGGAAGGCATCTGGTGATGGAAATAATGGACTAGTCTAGCAAATTATACAAGTGCTGATCGGTTGACGAAGGTGGTTATGCGGGATGTGAAACGATAGGAGGTGAAAAACATATTCAAGTAGGTGATGGAGTCATTACTGACATGACCCAAGTTGTGACTTGAACAAAGGTTCTTAGATCTGTTTCCTTCAACGTTCATCTCAATGCTCTATTTCCCCTACAACAGTTCAGCCAGTTTAGTTTTTAAAACCCAGATCTGACAATACTTGTGGATCAACTCAGTCAACAGAATTATGTAAAGGAGACTGACTTAAACTTCAGTAGAAATTATTATGTATAATCTGAAATAGCACACAAAAAAGACCCCCAAAAAAACCCAACGAAACCCAACAAAAAAACAACCACGACTCCTTACTTCAGACTATACTAAGTGTGCACCAAGGCATTAATTTTAGCGGCCTGGGTATTTCCCCTCTGAAATTGCAGGAAAACTCCCCTCCTTCCCCACCCCTCCCTGAAGAACCGTTTATCTACAAAAATTAAAAGCCCGATTGCAGTACAGATTTCGGCAGCGTTATGGCCACTCAATTTGTAGCCCATTTAAACAAGACGAAGCAAGCACACGCCTAGTTATAATGAATAATTTGAGTAAACCCGAATATCTATCAACCAGTTCTGTATGAATGGGGGATGGGTTCATTACAGTCATACAAAAGGCACATTAAGCTTAATCTGGTCGATATTTGCCTCTCCTCCCCCCCCCCCCCCGCCCTCCATACGCTTTTGATATGCTTCCCCTCAACCCCTACCTCCAACATTCCACACCCTACCTTCAAGTACAATCCGACAGCCACTAAAATATTGGAGTGAAGAGTCACGATAATGCCTTGATCTTCACAAATTAACTGTTTAGTGGCATTTGCGTTGACTACTTAACTATTTCATTAGAAACAACTTTTAATAAAACCCAATACTGTATAATACTTTGTTGAAAAATCAAATAGATACACCCGAGATACAGGGTACCGAGACGGATCAATCTGTCATTTTCCGTCCGTCGACTTGCGCGCGTATCCATGTCAGCAATGCAACAATTCGTACCACACCCGTTCATAACTGAACGAAGAAGACTGGTACCACAGAGCTCTATGAGTAGTACTCACGGTGTTTATACGCGCACACATTGTGGACATACATGTATTATAGTGAAAGAGAGGATGGTTCGCCTCGGCATTCTGTGTCTCGGGATACACCAAATCTTCACAATACATTATCATAACTGAAAAAGTGTTAGCACGATCCCAGACACTCACTCCCAGTTATGACTTAACTAGGGAAGCAAAGGGAGAAACTACCCCGGCGAGAGCACCCCTCTCCCCTCTATACAAAAATAATATAATGATGAGTTTAACGTTACTGTGTAAATTGTTGAGTCAGCCAATGTTGTCTATGGAAACAAACAAGTACATAACAGCATTCGAGTTCCCACGCAGTGCAACCAGTTTCAACTCGCAACACGTCATATTTACATTCGATTTGTTTACCTCTCGATACTTGCAAATTTGGCGGGAAAAATACACAACAGACTGAGAGAATGGAGACATTGTAGCTTATGTTGATGTTGTGGTTAAAAAGAAGACGTTCTGCTGGGTGGATGGATGGATGGACAGATGAATGGCTGGAAAGATAGATGGAGGGAGAGGGAGGGTGAATGAACAGATAGGAATAGATAAATAGGTGGATGGATGAATGGACGGATGGATAGTTTGGAGGAGTGTGAGTGTGTATGTGAGAGAGAGAGAGAGAGAAAGAGAGAGAGCGAGAGAGAGAGACTGGAGGGAAAATGAAAAGGTAGAGGCTATTGCGGCCAAGTGACCATAATAGAATATGGCGGCCACGTGTATTACATCTATCAGTAAAATAATCATACCTAACCCTATGGCCCTTTCACTGTCTCGTCTGTCACCTTATGCTCCAACCGAGGTCCCCCCCCCCCACCCCCCGATCCCCTCTTAGGTCTAATCGGTTGTCGGCTCACATGGCCGTAATAGACACTCCGAAATGAAAATACTACAAAAATAAATAAAATAAGCTCACCATCAATGCCCAACTCATCTCCAATTTCCTTCCACTGTTTGTTTATGTAAACTTTGTTCGAGTAGGCCTAATTGTCTTCAGTTTTATCTTACAATGCTGGCCTTTTCTGCACAGCCGCAATTAATGTTTCATTGAGAAACTTGTTGATTCCATCTCGCACTGCCAGTTATTACCGGTACATGTGTACACCTACTGTCTGCTATGACACACCAAGCCCACACCCGAGAGACAGTCGAGAGCAATTTCAGTGCTGCCCTAAGATGTTTCCGACACAAAAATGTATCGAGAGCAGGCCGAGACCGAATTGGAAGCGGGGCGGAGGCACTGTGGCGGCGATATATATTGAAAATAAGAGACACTCCCGTTTCCTCGGTTGTCGTACGATGAGTTCACCGATGTGCTGATATCATGTTGTAAGCGGATTGAAAATGGTTCCACTGTGTGCGTGCCTTTACAATGTTATTTCGAATTTGTCTTACCTAATATATCTAAATTTGTCTTACCTAATAATTATATCTAAATTTGTCTTACCTAATATATCTAACTTTGTCTTACCTGATATAATCTGAATTTGTCTTACCTAATATAATTATCTGAATTTGTTTTACCTAATATATCTAACTTTGTCTTACCTAATATATCTGAATTTGTTTTACCTAATACATCTGCACTGGTCTTACCTAATATATCTGAGTTTGTCTTACCTAATATAATATGAATTTGTTTTTACCAAATTTTTAAAAATATATCTGCCTTTGTCTTACCTAATCTACCTACTTGGAGTTTTGCTGGTATGCATTTACATGAAAACATTCATTTCAGACATATAATTCGTTTAACCGTAAATCTTGTCAATTTCAATTACAAACAATAAATGGACTACGATATGTAAATTTAGTGATTTGCCGTGTACTTTTAATTTCTATTATGAGGTGCCCACCAAAGCTGAAGTGGCCTGGATCGCCCAAGATCTAAATCCCGCCCTGCTCACCCCCCCCCTGCGCCCCCGTGTAAGCTTTCCAAGCCTCGGGGCACCCCCCCCCCCAACCGCCATGCCATTTAACTTAATGGACAGTTCTGCTATCAGCGTAATTTGCTCTGAGATAGAGAGAGGTAGAGAGACAGAGTGAGCGAGACAGGGAGAGTGACAGAAGCAGTGTAGTGTGTTGAGCACTTCGCCGGCGCTCCATTCTGCACTGTGGCTGACAGGTTGCTTCTGTAAAGCGCATAGAGCATTTTAAATGGATATGCGCTATACAAGTGCCATCCATTATTATTATTATTATTATTATTAAAGGCATGGTAAAAGGTTATCTGGATTATTTCTTACAATAATGTACAAATTCATCAATTTATGTATTGTAGTTATTAAACGATATCTTCAAGAAGATCACAAGGTCATTCACATGATACTTGATAGATATGGACCAAACACATTCAACTCTGAGCCGCTGGTTCCCCCTCCCTCCCCAAAAAATGAAAAAAGCAAAACAACAGGCGCCAAATACTTACCTTTGCAAGGTGGAAACATTGTCTGTGACCATTTGCCATAAGGACAAGGTGCTTTGGTCCCTGTGAAGAGAGAAATATCAAGTTTAGCAAGTCACAATAGCTGTGACACCTTGTGGGTTTAAGCTGATAAGATTAACCAAGACCCAGATAGGTGATTTCTAAGACATTTTGAAGTTCTTTTGTAATTTTTTGGGGGTAAAATAATGACTTTTTGCTTTCAAAATCTGTCAAGTTTCAAGAAAAAGACCCTTTAAAAAATTGCAGCATACTTTTCCCCACTTCTCAGTTAGTAGTAAAATCTTTCAATTATAACCTTCCAAATGTATACATTTCTTATTGATCATCGTTATCGGGACACGGTAGCATAAATCCATCCAAACAATGGAAATCGTGAAGGCTTTACTCGTAGTTTAGTGGTATCATTATCTCCCATCATGTACGTCTGACATAGACTGCAGTTATACACACTGTAGAACCAATTCATGTGGGTGTTCAGTAAACAAATGATTGCATACATCAACGATCTTCCCAACCTCCATTCCCCGCCCCTTTTTGGTGTTCCTCTTTTTTGTTTTTTCATCATAATCATTGAGGTAGTAGGGATGAGTTAAGGTGGTCAAAGATACTGTAAGATGAGACAACTAGCGCAATTAGCGTGCACAGATTTCGCACCGCCACCTCGCGGTGAATGCGCGGAAGTCATGAACAGTGCCGTATTTTATAAAGCCAACACAGGGAAAATGAATTTTGTTGGCTGTTCAGCTATCGCTGTACGCCTTGATTGAAGTCACTTATTTTGTAACTAGATGACGTACCGGGCATTGCCCGGAATAAACAATGTGCTCTCTCACTCTCTCTCCCTCTCCCTCTCTTTCTCAATATTGAAAATAGTAATCTCAGTCCTGCTTCAGAACTCATGCGCGCCAGGACACTGCGCACCAATAAGCTTGATATGGTTACTTTTTATGACATGCACGGTACTATAACAGAATGGAGCCAAGATGGACAGCACAATGAAACAATGCATTTTCTATAAATTCAAGAACCAAACTAATCAAAATAATAAAAACGTACGTGCACCCTCCGCGGTATTTGAAATGAACATGTAAAACTGGGTTAGTATAGGTGGTCTAATAAAAAGGCCTTTTGCGTTCAAAGGTGGAGATTTTGTGAAATGTATAATTATGTAAAAGGAAACAAACATGCAAAAATACAGATGTTACATAGCAATAAACATTGTTATTTTTTTAAAAATACATGCTTGAAGTAAACAACTTTTAATTATAGCCATCATCTTCCTTATCTCAATTGCCACCTTCCTGCCAAATTTAAGGCCTGAAGAGTGTATAGTTTGGTCAGTTAGTTATGCCAAAGGTTGTAAGTTACTGAAATTTATAATAGATTATAACTTCAATCGATTCAGGAAAACTATGGCTATTTTTGTCAGTATCACCAGCAAATCGGCGTCATTAATTTATCATTATATTATCAAGCATTCTTTTCATGCAGTAAGCCACGGGCTCCAGCTCCGATCAGCGCGCAAACTGTATGCACAATTTTTTTTAGAGGTACCAAGAAGGGAGTGTCTCATCTTTGTCAAGACCAGATTTAATTCATAAGAGTAAATTTTTGCGAGAGCAGTAAGTAATTTTTAGAAACGTAATTATTGTACGAGCCAGCATAACTTGGCCTTGAGCTGGTCTCGTAAACAATGTGTTTTGAACAGTTTTTTCCCTGATAGATAGACAGAAGGTGGGGAAGGATAGAGGGACAGCGTAGGTGTGCATGACTGAGCACTTGTTGTATCTCGTGTTTTGAACTAGGGGTAGTAAAGAGGGAAGGGGTGAGTAGGAATTAAATGTTATTGAGACGTCTGTTGACGTACAGAAAAACCGTGATCCAGAGTAAAAGCTCGGGGTTTTGAACATGTTAAGAATTTATTGCTATAAAATTTATATTATATTGTATTGAAGTAATTCGACCTTTGATGTCGACCCAAGGTCGTTGCGTAGGGCTGTTACTTAAAATAACTCAGTTCGGCAGCTGAGCTAGAAGTGGTTGCACCAATCACAATCCAGGAATTAGACGGTAAGCTGCAGATGCAGTCCAGTATTTAAGGCCATACAGAACTTAGTTCTGGGCCACATGTAGAAAATCCATTTACGAGGTGGACGGCGATAGTCCTCAGCCAGATGAGGGACATGGAGACGCAGTTGAGCAGTCCATTGTGAGGGGCCTGATTGAAAGCTCCAGAGCCTAAGCTACTTGGTTTGATATAAACCCACAGCGTTTACATCCAGCGCTCTCACTCCCAGTGAGAGCCGCATGGTGAGAGTCTATACTAATTTGTAATGATGAAAGTGAACCGTTCTACTTACTTTTGAAGACAGTTTCAGAGCTACCGCCAGACAACGCATGGTTGTACAAGCATTCTCCATGGCGTGTCTAGAGGAAATGTCCACATCATAACATGTCTCATTGAATTAATAGAATTTAAACTGTTAAATCTGTCGCCACGTGCGCGGATTCTATTTGCCATATAACTCATATGACCTGCAAGTAGTTAGATTGAATTCGTTAGTCTTTATAAAAGCTGTAGTTCCATTAGTTAGATTCAGTTGCCTTTGAATTGATATATATATTTATAATTATATTTGTTACATTAATTCCTGTAATTAAACTGCTCTACAGTTCTGCTAAAATTGAAAGCAATTGATTTATTTAGTTTCTAGAGTGCAAGTATTTATTTTTGTGTGTTCGTCGATTGTGGGAGCGGACCTCGAAAGAGTGTCAGTCGAAATATCCCCATGTAACCCACATCGCGACACTGGAGGGGACACTACACACCATTGTTTAGTTTATAGTTTATTTAGATTAGAGTATATCGTTTTTCTCTTTGATTAACTTTTGTTTTTTTTTCAGTTTCAGTGCTCACGTGGTCTTCACGTTGAGCTACTTTAATTACGTCATTGTATTTAGTTTTGTATACTGCTTTCTTTCATTATTTGTTCCACATATTTCCGGCTCTCCCATTGACCCGAGGATCGAGGCCAAGGAGACTTCAACATAACTAAACGAAGAAAGACAAAGACTGACTGTGGTGTACGCAAGGGCTAAAGGAATCTCCACCAGTTCCTTGAGTTAAGTGATTCCATCCTTAATATCGTCTGCGTTAAGGAGTTGAGTGTTCCTCCTTCTGTTTTACAGGCTCATTTTACTTTTTCTCTGTGTTTAGGAACCCACGGGCGGTGGCGAGGGCGTTCTTACGTGTGCGTGTCCTCTGTGCCAAAGTGGTGGCTTGGTCGCCGATTTTGCCGTTTCGACGACAACGTCTGCGGTCTCGCAACAACCAGTGGTGATTAAAACAGTGAGGATTCGCATTCGTGAGAATAGACTTTGATAGGGATCTGTACATTTTGTTTAGATTGTAGCGTTTCTATCTTCCTCGTTGTTTTAGGAAGACGTCTCTCTTGTCCTCTTCTTAATCCTATCTGTAAATATGTTCAGACTGTAGAGTTTGTTATTGTCCGTCTTTTCTTGTTAGTCTAGCGTCGAGTTTCGTTTTTTTTTTTTATTACACCTTACGTACATTGTAATTATACATTCCTTTTCTTAAATATATTGCCTGTGTGAATCATGCGTCAATGTTGACGCATTGATTATATTCTCTGGTTGTTGTGACGAGTAAGGCTCATAGGCCGGAAGTTAAATATATTGTTGGGAATAGAGATTCCCCATTCAAGCGCAGTTGTGCACCTGCCTTGAATCTTCAGTAACTAAGTACTGAAATAGTAGTTCTTAAAAAGAACTTCAGGTAATAGAATTTACCTCGGAATTTAAAATATACGATAGCTATATAAAGATAGCTGTAATTTTAATCAACGAAATAAAATTGTCGTTGATTTATACGTCATAAACATTAGTTACGCAGTGATAACAGTAAGGACACTGCAAGTTGTATAACGAAGGAACAGTGTTGGTAATTCGTCGTTCTTAGTAGCGGCCACCCGACGAGGTCAATTGGCCTCAGGGATAATTGATAACTTCAGGTTAATTAAGATTGTTATTTTAATCGGATAATCGTAAAGAATACAGTGCTAACATAGTTCACTGTACGCAGGTTATCGCGTGAAGGATCCGGATACCTGACCTTTATCAATACTAGATCTCATATAGAGACCTATTCGGAGTCTTAACCATAATGACTGATTACTCTGCCTATATTAACGCGGCGAAGCTGTTGGGCGTCCCCGATGATCAGCTACCCGCTTGGTGCGAAAGGAAACAAAAGGAAGACCAAGAGCTGGCTCGAGAGGAGCGCGCCGCAGAACGAGCCGAGAAGGCCGAGGAACGCGAACGAGAAAGAGAAAAAGAACGACACGAAAGAGAAAAAGAAGAACGAGAAAGAGAAAAAGAAGAACGAGAAAGAGAAAAAGAAGAACGAAAAAGAGCTGAGAACGCGGCTCAAAGAGAGCATGAAATTTTTCTAAAGAAACTAGAATTGCAGGCCATCCAGCCCACCGCGGCTCCGCTAGCATCCGCGAATAATGTTAAAACTAAGCCGAAGCTACCGACCTACAATGATAAGATCGACCACATCGATTCTTACATCCATCGCTTTGAGCTCCACGCTGTAGCCGCCGGTTGGGACCGCACGGAATGGACTTCGTGCCTTGCAAATTTATTGACTGGTCGTGCGCTTGAGGTATTTCATGGCCTCAATATTGAAGATTCTAAAAACTATGATGTCCTTAAAAAGGCTCTTCTCAAAAGATTTCAACATACAGAGGACGGGTTTCACCAACGATTCCGGACGTGTAAACCGGACCCATCCGAAAACTTCTCTACGTACGTTGATCGATTAAAGCACTACCTCGACCGCTGGATTCAGTTAGCCGGCATCGCTGACGGTAGCTTTCAAGGGCTGTACGAGCTAATATTAAAGGACCAAATTTATAACGCGTGTCACCCTGATCTGGTGTCCCACCTTAAAGAGTGGGCACCGAAAACATTAATAGAAACCACGTCGTTGGCGGAGCAGTACGCTTCTGCCCATCCCAATCGTTCGCTGGCGAAACCAAAAACAAGCGAACCCTTTTATGCCGGAGTCAGTGGTGCTCCACCTGCGGGAAGTAGAAATTCCCGTCCTACTAATCGCCAGACACCGTCTCCGAGGGCATACTCCCAACCGCCACCGAATCGATCGCGCGGTTTTCCGCGACGTGCTGGACCACCCACTGGACCACAAGCGCAAAATTTTTCTGGTCCACCGCGTCGGGATAATTGCAAGGGCTTCCAGTATCAAGGCCCACCATGCCCACCTCCTTGGGCATATTTTACTACTCCATATAACGCGCCTCCAATGCCACCCCAACGTAACGTGAATATTATCAGGTGCTATCGGTGCAATAGACCTGGGCATATATCAAAGGATTGTAAAGTAAAATTCGAGGCTGCGAATGCTTGCACTGTCGTAGTTCCGGCTGCACAGAATGTCAGCCCCGTCGAACTCACGTCGCCCATGACGGGCGCCGTCCCGGTGATGTCGGCCCTTCATCGGCACGGGTCATTGACATTATATAAAGGTCATGTAAATGCCATACCCGCGTCCGTGTTACGGGATACAGGATGCACCACCATAGGTGTCCGGGAGTCTTTGGTTCGACCGACCCAACTTATTGAACAAGAGGCAACATGTATTACTTTTGGGGGCTCCGTCGAGCGTTTCCGACTCGCGGAGGTCTACGTCGCCACGCCATTTATTACCGGTGTCGTAACGGCGTGTGTTTTACCGAATCCGGTTGCCGATTTAATAATTGGTAACTTACCACAGGTGAACGATACACCTGACGGCGACTTGAACATCTGGACAGAAGAAGTTGCGTGTGTAATCACCCGACAACAGTCAAAGCGTCCACCGGATAGTAATTTAGCGACCCCCGTTTTTGATTTCAATGTCACGCCTTCCATTTTTTACAGAGAACAACAAAACGACTCTTCACTTCAACCGCTGTTCGCGAGGGTTCAACCTCAGAATGGAAATGCCTCTCCATTCCTTATTAAGAATAAATTACTTTATAGAAATTTCAGAAATAAACGCGACGCCGTCGAACAGCTGGTAGTTCCTAAGTCGTTCCGTCGTGATATTTTGCGTCTCGCGCACGACACTTCCTTTTCAGGCCACCAAGGTTCAGCCAGAACCAAGTCACGAATATTGGCACATTTTTTTTGGCCTGGAGTATACGCGGACGTCAACCGTTTTGTGGCGCGCTGCGATGTGTGTCAAAAACGTACACCCAAAGGTAAGGCATCGCGCGCGCCCCTACAGGAAATGCCTCCAGTCTCAATCCCATTTCAGCGGGTCGCGATTGACTTGGTGGGCCCTCTTACTAAATCAGATAGGGGCCACCGTTTTATTCTTTCGGTCATCGACTACGCGACGCGCTGGCCTGAGGCTATTCCCTTGAAAGACATTACGGCTGACCATATCGCTGAAGCGCTTATGACTATTTTCTCGCGAGTCGGATTTCCCGGCGAGATTCTTTCCGACAGAGGTCCACAATTCACCTCTGAACTATACAAAAAGGTGCTGGAGTTAGCGGGCATTAGGCAGAAATTAACGTCCCCCTATCATCCGCAATCAAACGGTTGTTGCGAGCGGTGGAACGCGAGCATGAAGGCAATGTTAGCCCGCGTATCTGCCGATAGACCAGGAGACTGGGACCGTCAGCTCCCCGCTATTCTTTTCGCCTATAGGGAACTCCCGCACGCGTCCACGGGTTTCTCCCCATTTGAACTATTATACGGACGTAAACCACGTGGCCCGATGGCCATTCTTAGTCAATTGTTCACCGGTTCGGAAACCGATGATTATGATACGCGCTCCGCGTATCAATATGTTGTCGATCTCCGACAACGAATTATTAATGCATGCAAAACCGCTCTGCAATTTGCATGCGCTAGAGCGAGTTCTTCAAAATTTTATCGCGATCAGGGCGCCCAAATGCGCGCCTTAACCGTCGGAGATCTGACACTTGTACTTTTGCCTCAAACGCAAAATAAACTCCTTCTAACGTGGAAGGGACCATATAGAGTCCAAAAGAGACTCTCCAGAGTCAATTACTTGATAGACATCCGCGGGCAGCAAAAAGTATTCCATATTAATATGCTCAAAAAGTACCTGCCTAGCGATGATCGTCGTCGAGGCGACTCCGTTCATGTCATCGCAAGGGCCAACGCGGCTTTAGTTACTGTCGACGACGAGGACCCGTTAAGTATCGACAGATCCTTGCCCATATTACAAGCCTCCGAGAGCATCAGTGATATTAATATCAGTGATGAGCTTACGCCGTCTCAAAAACAGGACCTTACGGACCTGCTCCAAGAATTTGCGACAGTGTTCACTGACCTGCCCGGTTCTACGTCTTTAGTCCAACATGTAATACGACTTCAGACAGACGTACCAGTGTTTGTTAAACCGTACCCGTACCCGCTGCACGCTCACGAAACAATAATCACCGAGGTACGTGCAATGTTACAATTAGGCGTAATAGAGCGGTCTACAAGCCCTTATTGCTCGCCCATTGTGTTAGTCAAGAAGAAAGACGATACCGTGCGCTTCTGCATTGACTATAGAAAGCTCAATGCTATTACCATCTATGATGCGGAACCCATTCCCAATCAGGAGGACCTTTTCGCGCGGTTATCTAACGCCACTATCTTCTCTAAAATAGACTTATCCAAAGGATATTGGCAGATTCCTCTCGAAGAGGATAGTAAACAGTATACAGCCTTTCAAACCCCTTTGGGTTTAATGCAATGGAAATATATGCCTTTTGGACTGGTTACTGCACCAGCAACTTTCGCGCGCATGATGAACATCTTATTAAATGAACTGCGCTGCGTGTTATCCTACTTCGATGATATATGTATTTTTCAGACCGATTGGGCTGGCCACTTGATGGCCCTTCGTGAAGTCTTTGCCACTCTTCGCCGAGCTGGCCTTACCGCGAGGCCCAGTAAGGTCTTCTTGGGCTATTCCCACATAAACTTCTTGGGTCATACCATAACCCGCGGGGTTCAGACTCCAGACAATCGCAAAATATCCACTATTTTGAAACTTCAACCCCCTAAAACTAAAAAACAAGTCCGTAGCTTGTTGGGACTTTTGAATTACTACAGGAAGTTCATACCAAACTTTTCTTCCCTTTCAGCCCCGTTATCTGATCTAACGAGGAAGAATTTCCCAAATAAAGTCGTCTGGACGCCTCAGTGCGCTGATGCCCTTCAGACTATTCAGAATTTATTTTCTACTTTCCCCCTGCTTGTTTTACCAGATATTCGCCAGACCTTCGTCGTCCGTACAGATGCGTCGGATAAAGGTATCGGCGCCGTGTTGCTCCAAGAGCATGAAGGTTCCTTACGTCCGTGCTTTTACGCAAGCCGGAAGCTACTTGATAGAGAGACTCGATATGCGATTATCGAACGTGAGTGTCTCGCGATTGTTTACGCGGTCGATGCATTTTCTCGATACTTATTAATGTCCGAATTTATAATTGAAACGGATCATCGTCCATTACTATTCCTCAAGTCGAACAGAGCGAGAAATGCGCGACTTACCCGATGGAGCCTTGCGCTCCAGGAATACAAATTTATCATTAGAGCTATACCTGGGAATGATAATCTACAAGCCGATGTGTTGTCCCGGTTAATTTAGTATCATTATATAGTCTGTAAACATTGAGGTTGAGCATTTTTCACCTTATTCGGAGACCGTGGATGGTTTCACATTATTTGTCCTACAAGTTATGGGCATACTTTCTCAAAATTTATGTGATTCCTTTATCCACTAGCGTCCATTCTGACCAAGACCTGAGTTCCAGACAACCTTGACGCCTTTGTCTGCGGGTCAATGAGATGAGGAAATGGCAAACCAAGGGACCAGACCTACTGCTGCCAGGATACCATTACGTTAGATTAACCATTGTTTGTACATGTTATATATGTCATAATTACGCTCAGTGAAGCTATGAGCTAGATGCTCAATATTTTAAGTCTTTACAGTATGTCTTTGTGAAATAGGTTATCACTTTAATTGTAACGATATTGTTACATTACATATATTACACTATACACAATTACCACATATATTATAGAACGTCGCATATGTCCTTCAGAATGCACGTTCTCAACAATTTTTTTCATGACTTTCAGTTAACGCTGTAGTTTTTCCATATGGCTTCCAAATGTATTCTGACTTAATGACTTTAGTACACATTGTGTCGTTCAAACCCTAAGTTTTCACTGGGGTGGGGGATGTGTCAAGACCAGATTTAATTCATAAGAGTAAATTTTTGCGAGAGCAGTAAGTAATTTTTAGAAACGTAATTATTGTACGAGCCAGCATAACTTGGCCTTGAGCTGGTCTCGTAAACAATGTGTTTTGAACAGTTTTTTCCCTGATAGATAGACAGAAGGTGGGGAAGGATAGAGGGACAGCGTAGGTGTGCATGACTGAGCACTTGTTGTATCTCGTGTTTTGAACTAGGGGTAGTAAAGAGGGAAGGGGTGAGTAGGAATTAAATGTTATTGAGACGTCTGTTGACGTACAGAAAAACCGTGATCCAGAGTAAAAGCTCGGGGTTTTGAACATGTTAAGAATTTATTGCTATAAAATTTATATTATATTGTATTGAAGTAATTCGACCTTTGATGTCGACCCAAGGTCGTTGCGTAGGGCTGTTACTTAAAATAACTCAGTTCGGCAGCTGAGCTAGAAGTGGTTGCACCAATCACAATCCAGGAATTAGACGGTAAGCTGCAGATGCAGTCCAGTATTTAAGGCCATACAGAACTTAGTTCTGGGCCACATGTAGAAAATCCATTTACGAGGTGGACGGCGATAGTCCTCAGCCAGATGAGGGACATGGAGACGCAGTTGAGCAGTCCATTGTGAGGGGCCTGATTGAAAGCTCCAGAGCCTAAGCTACTTGGTTTGATATAAACCCACAGCGTTTACATCCAGCGCTCTCACTCCCAGTGAGAGCCGCATGGTGAGAGTCTATACTAATTTGTAATGATGAAAGTGAACCGTTCTACTTACTTTTGAAGACAGTTTCAGAGCTACCGCCAGACAACGCATGGTTGTACAAGCATTCTCCATGGCGTGTCTAGAGGAAATGTCCACATCATAACATGTCTCATTGAATTAATAGAATTTAAACTGTTAAATCTGTCGCCACGTGCGCGGATTCTATTTGCCATATAACTCATATGACCTGCAAGTAGTTAGATTGAATTCGTTAGTCTTTATAAAAGCTGTAGTTCCATTAGTTAGATTCAGTTGCCTTTGAATTGATATATATATTTATAATTATATTTGTTACATTAATTCCTGTAATTAAACTGCTCTACAGTTCTGCTAAAATTGAAAGCAATTGATTTATTTAGTTTCTAGAGTGCAAGTATTTATTTTTGTGTGTTCGTCGATTGTGGGAGCGGACCTCGAAAGAGTGTCAGTCGAAATATCCCCATGTAACCCACATCGCGACAATCTTATTGTATCTAGTATCTTTTGGGTGGTGTGGTATGGTTTGGAAGGGCTGAGGCTGGGAGGCTGGCTGGTTAGTTCAGTGGGTTTAACTTATTGGGACAGGGTGATGATTTGGCAGGCTTGCTAGTTAGTTCAGTGGGTCTAACTTATTGGGACAGGGTGATGATTTGGCAGGCTTGCTGGTTAGTTCAGTGGGTCTTATTGGGACAGGGTGATGATTTGGCAGGCTTGCTAGTTAGTTCAGTGGGTCTAACTTATTGGGACAGGGTGATGATTTGGCAGGCTGGCTGGTTAGTTCAGTGGGTCTAACTTATTGGGACAGGGTGATGATTTGGCAGGCTGGCTGGTTAGTTCAGTGGGTCTAACTTAATGGTGGAAGGGGATGATTTGGCAGACTGGCTGGTTAGTTCAGTGGGTCTTGTCTTATTGGTGGAGGGGGATAATTTGGCAGGCTGCCTGGTTAGTTCAGTGGGTCTAACTTAATGGTGGAGAGGGGTGATTTGGCAGACTGGCTGGTTAGTTCAGTGGATCTAACTTAATGGTGGAGGGGGATGATTTGGCATGCTGGCTGGTTAGTTCAGTGGATCTAACTTAATGGTGGAGGGGGATGATTTGGCAGGCTGGCTGATTAGTTCAGTTGATCTAACTTAATGGTGGAGGGGGATGATTTGGCAGACTGGCTGGTTAGTTCAGTGGGTCTAACTTAATGGTGGAGAGGGATGATTTGGCAAACTGGCTGGTTAGTTCAGTGGGCCTAAAATTAATTAAGGGGATGATTTGGCAGGCTGGCTGGTTAGTTCAGTGGGTCTAACTTAATGGTGGAGAGGGATGATTTGGAAGGCTGGCTGATTAGTTCAGTTGATCTAACTTAATGGTGGAGGGGGATGATTTGGCAGGCTGGCTGATTAGTTCAGTTGATCTAACTTAATGGTGGAGGGGGATGATTTGGCAGACTGGCTGGTTAGTTCAGTGGGTCTAACTTAATGGTGGAGGGGGATGATTTGGCAGACTGGCTGGTTAGTTCAGTGGGTCTAACTTAATGGTGGTGAGGGATGATTTGACAGGCTGGCTGGTTAGTTCAGTGGGTCTAACTTAATGGTGAAGGGGGATGATTTGGCATGCTGGCTGGTTAGTTCAGTGGGTCTAACTTAATGGTGGAGGGGGATGATTTGGCAGACTGGCTGGTTAGTTCAGTGGATCTAACTTAATGGTGGAGAGGGATGATTTGGCAGACTGGCTGATTAGTTCAGTTGATCTAACTTAATGGTGGAGAGGGATGATTTTGCAGACTGGCTGGTTAGTTCAGTGGGTCTAACTTAATGGTGGAGGGGGATGGGTTGGGGATTTCGGAGGAATGGGAGGGGGGGGGGGAGCGAATATCTAGGCCGTTAAATAATATTTTTTTTCATAATAACACAAGTAATGTAAAAGCATAGAGGCACTTTTATTTTTCCTAGCCTAGACGCGCACTAGTTGGTTTCGAACCCACCGTCAATGAAATGGTGACGTCACGACAGTTAGTTTCAATAATCTCGCCCTCCAGCCCACTCGTTGGATCTTACTGAAATACAATGTCGTGACGACACCATCCAACTACTCAGCTGATCAAAAGCGGCGAATGCGTGCTTCGACTTCTTCTTGATTGTGCAAAGTAAGCTTTGCTGGTGTTCCACTGACCCGGGTGGCTACATGAATGAAACGGGGGGGGGGGGGGTCTACAGAAGAGAAACTGAACTGTTGTGGGGACAAATAAAAGCTCTGAGACAGAGTTATGAGAGGAAACTGGTTTTAAAATGTTAAGAACCGCTGGGTCGGTTGGTCAAAAGACTGCTAGAAACTGGAATTGTTGAAACATTACTGTGTATTAATATCAGAGAGTCACTTCCGCCAAATCGCGAAACTAAGTCGCTGCGGTAACAAGAATTGAAAGAGACCGACTTCACCAAAGATATTGTGCATATCTGTTTGCTGTGGTTTGTTAATATTGTGGGGCTGATTGAAACTATTAATTAGAGCCGTTTGTAAGTTCTTAGGCCCCGTGGAAATGCACAGACTGGTATTGTTTACCGCAGCGACCTACTTTCCGCCTCATGCAAACGGTGGTTTCGCGGACCCTCCCGTGTCTCGCAGTGCAAATCAACCAATAGTGAAACCTCACTATAAATTATTACATTCTCTGTCAACAAAAATACTAACCAGCACAGTAAGAAACCGGGCAGGTCCGTGTTGGCTGCAGCTTATAGACGTAATAGGTGCCACAGTTCTTCACGGAAATCTTGAATGTATCATCACAGCAGCCTCCGTGACCCACGTAATTACCACAAATATCACGCTGGACGATGCCATCTGATTGTACAGAAACAAACAACGAAAGTGATCACATTATTATATTATTTACATATTTATTAATTTAATTTAATTTATTTTATTTTTTGTTTAAATGAATTGCTAAATATTTCTTCAAGAAACGTTGGTCCTTACCCCCAGTGGTGGGATGAGCGCCTCTCATCCACAGAGGCACAAGGGTCCCACACTGCCTATCCTTAGGACATGCCGTGGCCATCTCGCTACCAGCCTTACTGGTGAATCGATACCAGCCAGCCTTCAAGTCTTTGTCACACAGAGGATGCTCATTCGTATTGTCAGCGAGAACATGCCCTGAGTTGGAATAAAAACTTTTGTAAATCCAGACTGATGAAAAGTTGGAGGTTTGCTTTTGTGTTGTTGTTGTTGGTGGTATTTGATATTACATCCACTTTCAGCTGAGTGATACAAGAAACCGTGTTTTCAGTTAATCTGAATAATAATGCAGAGTTAAAATGTTGCAGTATAGAGTTAAATACCTTTAAATTATCGTTTTCAATGGTTAAAGTCTTATTCAAAGTCGTAGTAAAATCATTTTCACTGAGATTATATTAAGCAAATAAACTGCCGTGTTCGTTGAATGTATTCTGGTAAACTGCAATTTTCACAGGAGTTACCAGTATGTGTAGATAAATGTCGTTTTGAAAAGCGTTGTATACACTTAATTTGTCATCTTGAAAGGATATGATATGTAAAGGAGTAGACTGCTGTTATCAACGGGGTTACATACACAATCAAAGTATTATTTTTAACGGGATTATATGCAACTGGAACGTCACTTTCAATATGCTGCCTTTTTCAGTTGATATGGATTGGCGGTTGACAATAAATGCCACATCTTGATTCCAGTATTAGGGGTAAGCCAGACCAAGATTGGCGTAGGCCCCACACTGGTGGCTCACCACCTAATTATTACGCATCACATTGTAACACTACTACCTGCCCACACAACCACTGCGGTCTGGGTTGTGAGTAGTGTTTTAGTGTGATGCAAATCATAATTAGGGTGGTGAGCCACCAGTGTGGGGCCTACGCACTAAGACTTATTCCTTACTGTGAGTAGAAGATCATGGTGGTGGGAGGTGAATGAGTGAATAAGTGAGAATGAATAACAGAGAGAATGGATAACAGAGGCATGTAGGAAAATAAAGAGAGTGTGAGCGGCAGTGTTACCTGTACTTCTGAAAGGTTCGTTGAGTTCCTTGTGATTCTGTGGGAGACACGGATCCCCATTGGCCTGTACACCAGCATCAGCTGAAAGTCGATTAGTGAAACCGTAATTCGAAAAGGGGAGGGGGTGGGACTACGTGCCACTGGCTCCATTAGTGGATTGGAAAGGGAAGGGTTTTGAAGAGATCAGAGAAAGGAAGTGCGCGGGGCTGCGTGTGAACTGTGAGCATACACGACAGAAATGAGACGATCTATCATTGAAACTAAAATGAGCGACACTGATAGGCCTACAGAACAAGAATATATGTCAATATAAATCTGCATTCTACAAACGAAAAAAAAAACGATCACAACACGCACTTGTTTGCGAAAGATTAGGAAGTGACTGTTTCCGCCGGATAACCATTTTTGCTGATTTTGTGGGGAAAAGTTCAACCGATCAGATGTGCTATAGCTCAGTGGTTCTCACTGTGAGGAAAACTCGCTTGGTCCGCTAACTGTACTTTTCAGCGGAAACAGCGTCAAGTGACAAACAAATGTGTAAGTCCGTACATAAACTTGTGTCAGAATTCTCAAAAAGATGTTGTTACAAATATGTATGTCCCCCAAGCGTTTTGCGCTAGGAGCACGTACGTGTACGTACCTATCCCTAACCCCGTCCTTATCCTCAGCCCTAACTCTTATCGAATCCCTAACCCTACCCCCCTACCCTTTCAACCAAAAAAAAAAAAAGGAGGAAAACAAAAAGAAAATATGAAAGAATAATCAATTAAGGCTATTGTTAGGAGTATTTCGGGAGGAACTCCCTAGCTCTGGAGTCACAAAAGGCTTCAAAATACGTACCCCCAGCACAAAAAAACAAGGGGAAGGGGGCGTGCGTACTTGTAACAACATTCTTCTAAAATTCCATTGAATGGTTGTTGAAAAACAAACTGGGATAATTACTAGGAGGGAAAGAAAGCCGAGGGAAACACATTTATAATAGCTCATGAGCAGTCTGTGCTCTAGCTGGTGCATTCGTCATAGTTCCTTGTTAAAGTGGGCACAGATGGGACTCATAGTCATACTGATAACATTGCTGACTTGGAGATCTTTTTAAGGTAGATTAGGGATAACGTCTGGGTTTAATTTTCCGTAACACAGCACAAGAAGTTTTCTCTACATTTCTATATTTTTTTCTATTGATTAATTTCATTATAAAGAGTGCTGCTAGCCTTTAGTTCACTGAATATACAGTTCACAGTACAGTAATATACAATAATAACAATAAGAACAAGAACTCATCTTATTTACTCTTGAAAATAAAGAGAAATATCAATATCAGAATCATCATCATCTTGGTAATACAAAGATATAAGAGGGAGTGTAAAAACGGCAGTGTAGGCCTACAAATCATTCTAGAATCTAAAGCTGCAATATGTGTGTATCAACTACATATAATATATAAAATGTGTTAAATCTTTTCAACTATTCAAGTAGAACTGTACAACAAGCTTTAGTGAAATAGCCTTGACAGTTGTGCAGACCGACAGAGTAAGTACACTGAGACAAAAGAAGTGCATTATAAAAAGTAATGAGATCTATAGCATGTTAAGGAAAAATTCGATGGATCATGTTGCATTACCAATATTTCTTGTTAGTGAATATTATTCTTTGATAGCTTATTTGTAGAAAGATATAGATTTCATGTTACTCATGGTTTAAGAACTGGATTAGTTTGCAAGGCATTTGAAAGATTGAACTTATGTGTTATAGTGAATAAAGGTTTGTCACTCCCGAGTGAAATAAATTTAAGAAAAAAAAAAAGACCTTGTCCATCTTTACCTTCCTAAACTTGACACGTCCCTTGCCAGAGGATTTAACAACTGTGTATTCGTACACAAAAATACTCTAAAATGACTTCATTTTTATGTGTGTTGATTATTTCATCCATTGCGACTAAGTGTATGTCAGTGCCAAACAAACAATACAGTGCAAATTTTACTCATGGGCAACCAACTACAAAAACAACTACAACCTGACAACGAACGTGAGTGAAATGCGGGTTAAAGTTGAATCATATTCAACCCATAGCATATCAATACATAATAATTCATGTTTTTTCCTCAGAATTGTATTATGATTTACGGAAGTCAAGAATGTATGTATGTATGTATTACTGTGGTGCCCGTTGTCAGTGATAAAAAAATGAATTAAATTGTGATTGAAGTAAACTGTGGTCTTTAGGCCAAACTATATTCCACCAGGCCAGATTATACTCCCATATTCAGGCAAAATATTCAAGGATACAACATTAGGTTTTTAAAATTTTATTTCACCCGCAAGTGACATGCCTTTATTCACAATAATACATAATTGCAATCCTTCAAATGCCCTGCAACTAATCCAGTGCCTTAAACCATCAGCTACATGAAATGTATACCTTTCTACAAATAAGCTATCAAAGAATTTACTAACAAGAAATATTAAAGCAACATGATCCATCGAATTTTTTGCCGTAACACACTGTAATTACTTTCTACAATGCACTGTTGTCTCAGTGGATTTAATCTGTCAGTTTTCACGACTCTCAAAGCTACTTTACTAAAGCTTTTTGTCCAGTTCTACTTGAATAGTTGAAAAGATTTGACACATTTTTTACATATTATACATGTAACCACATGTACACACACTTTGCTGCTTATAGATTCCAGAATAGTGTGTAGGTTATTTTTACATTCCCTCTTATCTTTATAATATTCCAAGATGATGATGATGATGATTCTGATATTGATTGTATTCTCTTTTTTTTCAAGAGTAAATAAGATGATTTCGTGTTCCTATTTTTATTACTGTATATTACTGATTAGCATTCTGTAACGTCTCAAGTGGATCAGGATAGGTTATGTTCATGATGTGAAAAATTTTTAGTATGTATTTAGTTTTGTGTGAAGTATTTAATGTCTGCTGGATGATGGAATTGCACCACCTGTCAGTTGGGTTATTAAAATGTTGTTGTTGTTGTTGTTTTCTCTGTGTGTTCTTTCCCGGCCTTTTCTCTCTACATTCTTCTAACTTTATATACATGTAGATCTAATTGTTCTGACATATCAAGCACATTTCCGATTTTCAAAAATTAAAATAAAATTCAGATCTTTACACTTATGAGTCTTATAATTATTTCATACCTTGCCACTAAGTATATGTCAGTGGTGACAAAAAAAACAACAAAAAACATTTATCTCATGGACAACTAATTATAAAAAAACAAACCAAAAACAATAATAATACCACCGGACACAAGTAAAATTAGTGTTAAAGTCTAATCATATCAGTTTGAATCGATTTTCAAAAACTTTGTATATCAATGCTTTTTACTGCATGTTTATTTCCTCTTAAATGTATCATAATTTACAAGAGTCAAGAAGGTATGGTTCAATGATACCTGATGACAGTGATAATGAACAATTTAAAGTAAAGCTGAAATAAAATGTGGTCTTGACTTGTTGTTTTTTTTTAAAGTAGGGGGTATAATCTGGACTGGGGGGGGGGGTATAGTCTGGCCTAGCCCAAAGTATACCCCGGGGTATAAACTGGCCTAGCCCAGAATATACCTCGGGGTATATTCTGGGCTAGGCCAGTTTAACCCCGGGTATAGTCTGGCGGGGGTATAATCTGGCCTGCTGCACCGGTACACGAGACAATGCTGAACAACCATGGATATACAGGGTGGGCCAAAAATAGGGTTAAAGTTAACACTATAATTTATATCTAAAACTGTAAGCCTATTTTTGGCCCACCCTGTATATTATCTGTATCTTATACTTACTCGTTATCAGACTGAATGCTGTTAAAATGACGAGAGAAGCTTTCGTCACCATTTTGTTCATGCCAATCTGTTAAGAAGAAAAATCGATAGACAAACCTAACACGAACATGAAGAGAAGATTTTGATGCTGAAATATTGTTGGTCTCGTCAATGGTTGTGGAAATAGATATTGTGGTGACTGTGATGCGGCAGCTAAAATGGTGGTGGTACTGATGATGTTTAGGATAATGGTGGATTAATTGTATGCAGACATAGATGCATAACGATGCGGCAATGATGTTGATGATGATCAGGGGCGGCACCTGGCTGTCGGCGCGAGTATTCAAGCTTTTCGGCTGTATAATGGTATGCTCAATGCCTCCCACCCCAGAATTTACTTCTCCCTGTTCTATTTTAGAGTATGTCACCCAAAAGGCACTAGGCTAAGGCCATAGTTAACCCGGCCGTCCGGAGTTTTGACGGTCGTCTCTCTAGCCGGTAGAACGGATCCGTCAAAGTGGCCTTAGTAAACCCGGCTTTCCGGAGTTTCGACGGCCGTCTCTTGCTGAGGTCAAGTGAGGTCGTCATTATCAAAATGGCGCGGACGAAACGGAGCAGATCGTTGTTGCTGTACATGTGGTGGTCGTGGAGGAAGAAAAGAGGGAGCCTGCGACGTTTCGCTGTTCATCCTATCAACAGATGGAGACACATGTATGGAGAATATCACCATCTGATGCCCCAACTGCGCAATCATTCAGAGAAGTTCCATGAGTACCTCAGAATGACACCTCAATCTTTTAATCATCTTCTTGAACTCTGTGCACCTAATCTTCGAGAAAAGTCAACTAACTTCTGCCGAGCAGTTCCACCGGAAGAACGACTTGTTGTTACACTGAGGTAACCATTTGATTTTTTTTCTGTATGTATATATAGGTTTGAGTGTGTCTGTCTGTCTCTGTTTAGCTGGCTGTCTATCTCTCCCTCCTCTCTCTTTCTGTCTCTTTATGTGTATGTGCGTGTGTAGTTGTATTTGTGTGTTTCCATGTTTTATGTGGGTGTAAGAGAGAGAGAGAGAGAGAGAGAGAGAGAGAGAGAGAAAGAGAGAGAGAGAGAGAGAGAGAGAGAGAGAGAGAGAGAGAGAGAGAGAGAGAGACAGACAGACAGACAGACAGAGAAAGAGCGTTTGAAAACATTTATGCATCTGCATAAACAGTGCCCGTTATCCAAAGTACACGATTTTTCTATTTTAACAGCAAATTGTGAAATACAAATACACATAAGTGCAAATCACACATCGTCTTTGTCATTTATGATATCAAGAGCACAAAGTTTAAATCAGCAATTTTCTTTTATTTTAGTCCGCTTACAAACAATCGAGCACAGTTTTTGACATTTGTAAGCAAACAAAGAAGAAAGAGCCATAAAACAGATGAAAAAAAGAAATAAAATAAGATAGAAAAAAGAGAAGAAGATAGAAAGAAGAAGTACAAAAAGAAGAAGGGAAGAAGTAGAAATAGTATTGATAATAAAGAAGAAGCAGCAAAGAACAATCAATATACAGGCATTAAGTTTGTTTATATACATTAATGATTAACTAGTCATCACTTTGGTGTGATCCACACCATGTCACACCACAAAAAGAAAAGAGGGGTGGGGGAGGGGGGAGAAAGGAAAATGAAACAAAAACTAATCACTGAACACTCAAAAAAATATAGGTCTACAGACATTTTTTGTAGACACTACTCATCACTTGGAGTTTGAAAAATACCACATGAAAAATAAACACGCATGTACATTATAATCTTTAATTATTATTGGAAACTGAGACTGGAAGCAGTGTCTATTTTAGCAAAATACTATTGCTGAAAACAAACAAAAAAGTGACATGATCACATGAAGGTATTTTTAACTGAAGAAGTGGCAGTTTTCATTCGCATCATGATGCAAGTATTGAAAATAGCACACGTGACAAAAATGTACCTTTGGCAATGCACAATCTTAAATATTCAGGGTGAATATGCTCGCTGAGTGAAGTAATGATCTTGCGTGTAGTAAGGCTGCTGTTGAGACTGCTGCAACTGGAACTGTTTTTGCTGATTTCACGAAAGAAATTACCAGTTTCTGAATTTCTCCCCGCAATTCCAAAGCCTGCAACACATCCAATGTTCTCATAACAGGCATTAAACTTTTAAAAAAGTGTTCGTTTTCATCCATCGGTACCTCATTCTGCACCTCTCTAAAGGCGTTGATGACCTCTTTATCAATATCTGACATGCCATTCTTCTTCCCTGAGCAGCGAGTGGGTCGTTTTTTAAGCAGTGGAGTAACATTAGGCCGAAGACTGTCGTCGTCTGAGGGAAGGTGCCTTGAACTTTGTGTGTTTTGACTTTGTGTCTCTTGGGTTTGGTCATCTGATGACTCATTTTCATCTAGGTCGTCTTGGTCGGGGTTGGGAAGGTTGCTGCTTGTCGGTCCAGTAGAGCATGATGGTATCAGAAATGTGAGAAAGTCATAGAGATACCACTCTCGTCGTTTCTTTGCAGCTTGCCCAGAGACTGCAGTTGACATCTCTCTGTGCTTCTTCCTGAAGTGATCCCGCAGTGAACCCCATCTGTTCTTGCAGTCTGCCGCAGTCACTGAAATCATGTTAAAAATGAACAGGAATGAATTGTAGCTGCAGTAAAAGTCATTAACTTATCCTACAAAACACAAAATATCTAACTATAATTCATACTCTCTCTTTCATGTGTTATCTCACCTAAACTTGCCCTGTTCCTTTGTTTTCAGATTTCTGGCAACAGGCGATTCTTTCAGATCTCTTGCATTCCACTTCCGTCTTGGCAAGGAAACAGTCCGGACCATTATCAAGAAAACTGTCCGAGTTCTCTTCGAAAGACTGCAGCCATTGCACATGCCTGTTCCTAATGCAAGCATGTGGATCAAGACAGCTGAAGGATTTTTTCAAAGATGGAATTTTCCGTTGTGTGTTGGGTCAATCGACGGCAAACATGTTCAGATCAATGCTCCCGCCCATTCTGGTACATTGCATTACAATTACAAGAGTCATTTTTCCATCGTCCTGATGGCAGTTGTAGATGCTGTTGGAAAATTTTTGGTAATAGATGTAGGTGGTTTCGGAAGCTGCAGCGATGGAGGCATTTTTCAGGAAACTAACTTTTTCAAGTTACTGCAAGCAAACAAGCTTCATCTTCCTGAACCATCAAAAATCCCCAACACAAACATTGAATTACCGTATATGTTTGTTGGTGATGAAGCGTTTGCTCTCATGACAAATTTGATGAGGCCATTTCCTAGGCGCTCCTTGGATAATGAGAAACGCATATTTAATTATAGACTGTCCAGAGCCCGAAGACAGGTGGAGTGTGCATTCGGTGTTATGTCCAGCACATGGCGCATTATGAGAAAACCCATCAAAACTGCGACAGTTTTTGCGATTGATATCGTGAAAGCTGTCTGTGTGTTGCATAACTTCACGCGGGACAAGGAATCAGACTACATCAACCAAGTGGTGCAGACTGACACAGATGTTCAGCATTGGAGAGGCCTTCCACAAGTCAGTGGTCGGGCTCACAATGAGGCAGTCGCAGTACGGAATGCTTTGATGTCGTACTTTTTATCGCCTGCAGGCAGTCTGCCTTGGCAGGCTGACTTGTTACCACATACAAGTGGCGCATTAGATCTATGAGAAAACCCACCAAAACGTTGACAATTTTTTTTGCCAAATATTGATCGAGATCTAGTCAAAGCTGTGTGTGTTGTGTAATTACATCCAAGACAAGGAATCAGACTACAAAAACCAAGTTGTGCAGACTGACACATGTTCAGCTTTAGAGAGGCCTTACAATGAGGCAGTGGCAGTACGGAAAGCGTTGATGTAGCCTACTTTTTATCGCCTGAGGGCAGTGTGTCAGTGTGTGTGTGTGTGTGTGTGCGTGTGTGCGTGTGTGTGTTTGTGTGTGTGTCTCATGCTTGCGTGCGTACGTGTGTGTGTGTGTGAGAAAGAGAAAGAGAGAGAGAGAGAGAAAGAGAGAGATGTGAATTTAAAAATAAACAGCAACTTACCATTTTCCCCAACCTCTTTCGCAATGTTCTCCCATGCAGCCGCCACAACATCTCTATCGGCAGGTCTCTTGTCACTTTTGTTATAAATAAAGTTTCTGAGCCTCACAGCACTGATCAATTTCTCTTCGTCCATGTTTGTAAGGGAGATAAGTCATAAAAATGAGGAACGGAGTTCTTTCCCTTCCCCTTTTCCTTTCCGTCGACCCGGCAAACGGACGTTTTGCACGAAAGTCAAAACAACGGGTTGAAAATGCCCGGCCGGGCCGGCTCCACTATGGCCACCCGCATCCGTCGTTGGTGACGCCACAGAGCAATTAAGCCGGGCAGGATCTTTTACCCGGCCGGCAAAAAAAGACGGCGGTAAAAAACCCGGGTTAACTATGGCCGCAGCCTAAAGTGCACAAAGGCGTAATGTGTGTAAAGAAACCTCCAGTACTTTTTGCGATAGTCTCGTGTCCGCCTTCGCTTTATAGCCTGGCAGAGAAAGATTAAAAAAAAAACAGAAAAAAAAAACCCCACTAATCCTTAACTTCAGCGCTAAACTGGGTCAAAGCCTATCTTGTCCGTAGTTGCCATCAGTGACCTGCTATTGTGTATGATTGTTATATTATGTACGTGCTGGGAAATGTCCCAGCGCTATTTCGGCTACTTATTTTATATTATTACCATTAGTTTTTGCCATGTTTTACTCTTTTTTTTTTACGGGGTAAATTAATGAAACATGCAAAACTAAATTAAAACTAGTCACGAAAGTTAAACACGAGTGATTTTGGGGGGGGGGGGGGGATAAATAATTAGTAACATCTTTCACTACAGTACAATGTGCACAAAATTAGTTATGACCACCAACAAATGCTCTAATTCGGGATTTTATGAATGTTTTTACTAAAGTTTTAGCCTATTTTTTTTTGTCGACCAAGCTTTCAAACAGCTTTATAGAAAGTTAGCTAATACAAACATGCTCTTTAAAATGAATACAAAAGAGAGTATAAAAGCCTGTTCTTACTTGAACTCTTGCCCCTGTATGAATCCAAGGGCAGGCAGGAACATAATGATTATTGCAAACGACTGTGATCTGGCACTAAGCTAAATAAATGTTGCTTTTAAATTATGTAATAAATATTGAAGCAAGAATAGTCAAAGTATACTGTGAAGCTGCAATAATGTGAACATTTGCGCAGCTGTTGGAGAAACCAATTTTTCTGGTGCTTTTGACCACTGTTCACATTTGGACATCGAAACATAACACCCACCTGTGCTTTAGTGGGAATATAAGACACGTGAGATAACAATTTTCTCACAAAAGTTAAGAAATTGTCTTTGATTTTATTGAAAATGACAAAATTTCGTGATCGTTGGTATGTAACTCGTGTCAAGCATACCTGAGAGTCTGCAGCTAAGTTCTCTTGAGAGAGGGACGTTACTTAGTTAGACGACGAAACTTACAATGCTGTGGGGGGGGGGGGGTGGGGTGGGGGGAGGGGGGGGGGAGTTCTTCTCAGAGTTCCGGAGTGTATTAATTGTGACGCCACTAAATGCAATTATCAGCCTAACAGGCTGAGTCACAATTTGCTCTGAGATAGAAAGAGATAGAGAGAGAGAGAGAGAGAGTGAGCGAGACAGGGAGAGAGAAAGAAGCAGTGTAGTGTGTTGAGCGCTTCGCCAGCGCTCCATTCTGCTCTGTGGTTGACAGGTTTCGTCTATAAAGCACATAGAGCATTTTAAATATGCGCTACATAAAATAATAATAATAATAATAATAATAATAATCATATTTATACGGGAAAAATGCTTTAACAGTGGTTCTTGGTTTTTTCAAACCTGTACCCCCCCCCCCCCACCCATGCCCACTAGTTAGAGTTTTTATTTTCCCACACTGGTGCGTTTCTAAAGAAGGTTCCCTACGATGTTATTGGATTTCTTAACTTTCTTGAACTTTGTTTTGTGTATGCTTTGAGACATCATTTTGAATGGTCGATTCCTTAGGCCTAGCAACGCCGATAGGGCAGCTTGAGCCAATAAAGCAACGCAGACTGATCTAATTATATATTACGCACTTTCTCCACCTTTGAACGCAAAAGGCTTTTTTATTAGGCCATCTAAGGTAACCAAATTTTACATGTTCATTTCAAATACCGCGGAGGGTGCACGGAAGTTTTTATTATTTTCATTTGTTTGGTTCTTGAATTTATAGAAAATGCATTGTTTCATCGTGCTGTCATTTTCAATTTCATCCTCCATCTTGGCTCCATTCTGTTATAGTACCATGCATGTCATAAAAAGTAACCATGTCAAGCTTGGTGCGTAGTGTCCTGGCGCGCATGAGTTCTGAAGCAGGACTGCGGATTACTACTTTTATTGTTAGAGAGAGAGAAAGAGAGAAAGAGAGAGAGAGAGAGAGAGAGAGAGAGAGAGAGAGAGAGAGAGAGCACATGATTGTTTATTCCGGGCAATGCCCGGCAAGTCATCTAGTTTGAATATAAGTAGAGATTATTACACATCAAACTGAAAGGTGGTCTAGAGGCAAGGTGCTCGCCTCTCATGCCAAGGGTCCCGGGTTCTAAACCCGGGCAGTGCAGGCATGTTGGAAAGTGGATTTTTCTCATATTTTCAAGTCCCTGGTCCTATTGGGGGGTAGGATCGAGTAGTTCTTGGAAATTGGATTTTTCTCATATTTTCAAGTCCCTGGTCCTATTGGGGGGTATGATCGAGTACCTAGTCTTCTCGGAAAGGGACGAAAAAATTCGGAGGGCCCGTGTGCACGTTGCGCACGTTAAAGATACCTTGGCAGTTGGAAATCGTAAAGAGCAGGCCGAAAGGCCGCTGCCCGGGCAAAATTGAAATTAATAGATTAAAATTTATCCATATCACCCCCCCCCCCCCCCGCCAGAACAAGAAATAATAAAACAAGTAAAGTGAGGTGTAAATGCCAAGGGCAGCGAACCTCCTAAAATAAAGACCTCAAATCATCAAACTGAAATAAGAAATAATTATGTAGGAGGCGCGGTACTTTCACAATACATTATTATAGTATGGAGTATTAACGGCCTAGATATTTCCTCATTGTACCCCAGCCCAGCCCACTCCAGGTTAAGAACCACTGTTGTAGTTAACATAACTTACCGAGCGGTGAAAACGAAGAAAAAGAAAACCCTTCCCGTGTATCTGATGTAAGTTTGGCCATGCAGCCAGCTCTTGTAAGCAAGACAATGGTAATGACATTATCTTTTATACATAATCACTTACGGATGTTAATGCTGACATGTGAAGTGCCTCTGCTTGTACAAAACAATAGCAATTGTTTGACATTATTTAGGTTTAAAAAAAAAAAAACATTGTGAGAGGACGAGTTGTTAACGCTATGAGCTGAGATCCTGTGAGAATTTAATTTTGTGC
>OZ007573.1:8482362-8580791 GCA_963931925.1 Onchidella celtica | reverse complement strand
AGAGAATTAAATGTAACATTTAGGGAAAGCATATCAATGTTGAAATAATTAACAGTATATTCAAGGACTACTATATTCATATAGTAGTCCTTGAGTATATTATATATTAACTGTCACTTTTATGCCGGTGTATAATACTGTTACAGTGTATTGTTAGGTTGGGTTGCTTCATTCTTTAAACATTAAGTGCCAACTTTGATTTATATTTATTATTATTATTATTTTTAAGAGAATGTTTGTGCCAAGAGATGGCTGAAATAACTGTTAGAAATACTGTAACTTGAGAATTTACTCCTTGTTTGTTGTTTTTCAATCATACCTGGCAATGATAAGAAAGAATAATACGAAAACGTTGCCAAGTAGGGTTGCCTCTGTGCAGTTTTGCACGGGTGATCATTTTCATTCATATTTACCTGGGAACATAAATTACAACGGTAATCATTGCAAAAGTATATTCCAAATTATTTGCAGCAGCTGACTACTTGGCTTACCAATCTCATCCCATGTAAGCCAAGGTCATATTTTTCTCCCTGACCTAATAAGAAACGACAACACGAACAAACAACAACAACAACAACAATAACAACAACAACAGAAATACGTTACATCATTGAAAGTGCCGGCATCTCTTGCATTGGGCAATTTTTTTCAGAGAATGCGGAACAAAAGTTGAATGGCGTTTTCAGTGCATTCGGCTGGAGTTGGTATTAAAATAATAGGAACCTATTACAAGTAGTTCCTAGTATTTGGGTGAATTTGCTTGGAGTCATCAAATATACTAGAAATGATAAGATGACACACTCCCTTCTTCGGACCTCTTAAAAAAATCGTGCACACATTTTGTTCGCTGATCGGGGACAGGGCCCAAGGCGCACAGCATGAATAGAATGCTTGATATAATAACTTAATGATGCGGATTTGTTATAGTGCTACTGCGACTTTAAGAAAAAAAAGAAGAAAAAATAGCCAGAGTTTCCCACAGCGATTAAAGTTAAAATTACAAAATAAGTGACGCCAATCAAGGCCTACAGCGATAGCTGAACGGAGAACAAAATTCAATATTTTCCCTATACTGGCTCTGTAAAATACTGCATAGTTCATGACTTCCGCGCATTCAGCGCTAGGCGGCGGTGCAAAATCTGTGCACGCAAAACGCGCCAGCTGTTTCATGTTATTGTTTCTAGTAATAAAAAGTAACTTTGGTGTCATGATGACGAACATCAGCAAGACGTATTATAATTATATACCGTTGTTTAAGTAGCGAAGCGAGGCTGCATTGTTGTCAAATTTCTCTTTTGTTTAGGTGATTTTGTTTTTTGCGGTTGTTATAACTAAGATACACGCACTACTATTATTTAAGCAAAACAAAAAAAAAACACAGCTGGAAGAGTATTCATGCAGTCTTTCAGCCATTTCACCCACTACCATAACCACCTAAACATATCTCAACCTCTTCTATTTCAGCAAAAAAAAGCTAGAACAGAAAAAAAAGAGGGCCGGGGTGAGGAGGGAGGAGGGAGGGGGGGGGGTCTATATCCTGCGAAAGAAAGTTACAACAAGGTGCGCATAGGTCATTTGTTGTTTTGTTTTTGGTTTTTGTTTTTTTCTTATCACAGGTACTTTT
Source organism: Onchidella celtica (assembly GCA_963931925.1). Taxonomy (NCBI): domain Eukaryota; kingdom Metazoa; phylum Mollusca; class Gastropoda; order Systellommatophora; family Onchidiidae; genus Onchidella; species Onchidella celtica. The sequence continues at coordinate 8,579,167 of OZ007573.1, read as the reverse complement.
TGTCGTCAATGGATGTTGACAATATCGAAATAAAATCTTCACGATTTCTAATCTTCGGCATCCTGAAAACAATTATCAATCATGAGAACGTATTAAGATTGAAGGTTCTGTATCAAATACCGGATATGCTATCCGCTGACGTGTAGGGCAAGATATGCTGCTGTGTCGTTACTGTTCCAATTTATCAATGAATATCGTTACAAGTACGTACGTCCCCCCAAAGTTGTTTTTTTAAAGCCTTTCGTGACGCCAGAGCTAGAGAGAGCCCCCCCCCCCCCTCCTGAAATACTCCAAACAACAACCTTGATTAATTATTCTTTCAGATTATCTTTTTGTTTTCCTCTTGTTTTTTGGTTGAAGGGGTTGGGGGGGGGGGGGGAGCGCAAGGTTAGGGATTCGGTAAGATTTTTGGTTGAGGATAAGGACAGGGTTAGGGATAGGTAAATAACGTATGCCCCCTTATCGCAAAATTCTTGGGGTGCATCTCCTTTTTGCAGTCGAATTCAGTTTTTGCTGGCAAAGGCCGAAGTCCGACCGTTTGAGGTGGAAAACGACCCATTTCCTGCCATCCGTCCATGGCTAACATAAACTAAACATTATTTTAGATCTCGCGGCATGTCCGAAGAACAACCCCATGCCAGAAACCTACAAACAATTGTTTAGAGAGGTAATCAGTAAATACCCTGATCACAGCCCTTTTTACACAGACGGCTCCAAAGACCATGATTCGGTAGGAGCCGCCTCTTTCTCAAGTGCAGATGGCAAAACTGAATGTCTCAGTCTCAGCCCTAAAGCTTCTGTCTTTACTGCTGAAATTCATGCAATCAACTTGACCCATGACTTGGCCTTAAATCTTATATCCGATTCCCGACCAGGACGCTTCATTATCTTTTCTGATTCGCTGATTCTGCATTCAGGCTTTAACAAATCCAGATATGAAAATCCATGAAATGAGTGATCTGTTACAACGACTTGATACGCTGTCCAACAGGAAATAATATGAAATTGTTCTCTGTTGGATCCTTGGCCATAAAATTGGCATTGAGGGTAATGAAACAGCAGACAGGCTGGCCAAAGAAACACTGAAACGTCCACCAAAACATCTAAAAATACCACACACTGACTTTAAACCCGCGATTAATACCGCAACTTCATTAAATTGAGATGGCAGGAAAGATGGGATGAACAAACATCAAATAAACTTCACTTTATCCAAGATCAACTTGGACAGTGGACCCATGGCCTCTCAACAAAATCAGAGAGATGAAATTGTCCTTAATAGTCTCCAACGTGATAAAATTATTTGAATGTATTTAATTCTATGTTAAATCTAACAGCTCCGAATACGAAACATAAATAAAGACAGTGTACCCAAATAGACTGTGAAGGGCTCAAAGTGGCCGTTACCGTGCTGACGTGCCGTAAAACCTAAACTCAACTCAAACTCAAACTTGGGGTGCGTACGTACCTATAACAACTTATGCATTAAATACCGGGTATGCTATTAGGTACAGTGTAAGGCAAGGTGTGCTGCTGTGTCGTTATATCATAAAAACCACAGAAAAACTGTGGGATCGCAGCAGGGCTATATAAGCAATGTCAAAATTGGGTAAAAAGAAAATTTTGTATTAGCGGAGCCCTGCGCGAGAAATAAAACCCAAACCATTATGCTTTGTATCGTTTGGGTTTTATTTCTCACGCAGGGCTTCGCTACATACAACTTTTTCTTTTTGCCCAATTTTGACTTTGCTGTGTCGTTAATATTCTATTTTACAAATATTTATTTTCTGCCGAAACACACCTGTCTGTTAATTGTAACACAAACCATAACATTCTAATGTTACGAAAGACGGAGAGAAGAAAATGATTGGGGGAGGGGGGGGGGGATATTCTCAGTGAAGAGGCGCGAAAGAGGATGGAACAAAAGTGTTTGTTCAAGGAAAACGTGAGAGGATGAGCAGGATACAAAATGTACGCATGTACTTCAGTTGGTAATCAGACAAAAAGGGCAGTATGGCACTGCCTTGAGAGAGATAATCGTTTATTCTGTAACAAATAGGCCTACATGTACAACATAGGGAAGAGAAATACGATATTATGCCTCTGGGGCGTGGCATGAGCGAGGGGCAAATCTCAGAAACACAAATGCAATTACTGGACTATAGCTCAGAACGAAAAACAGACCTACCGTAGGGGATTGTGGGGGGAGGGGGGGGGGTCGCAACCCGGGGCAACCCCTGCATCCTTTCCCTCCCCTCCTACGGTCACACCGATTGATTCAGAGAGAGGGAGAGAGAGAGAGAGAGAGAGTTTTGAAAGAGCAAAGAAGGAAGGTGGACAGACGGCAGCAGGGGAGTGGCTGGTGGGTGTTTTAGGGCACAGGGGAGAAGAAGCACCCTCCCCGCCCCCCGATAATTCCCAGATGCGTCACTGATTTAAAATACACAGGCCTTGGCTTGTTACAACCATCTCATTGTCTCATTCTCTCTCTCTCTCTGTAGGTGTTTTGTTAAAATTACAGGTGGGCGGAGAATCATCATGGTCTTCCTGTTTTCTCTGTAGAACTATTGAAATTCTCCTAATTGGCCTCTTAATTGGTCTAATGCCTACATACACGATTTATTGTTTCCATTTGAAGAGCCACTTTATGTGTGTGAGCGTAAGGGATGTCGTGAGACGGATACATGCACTTCAAACTTTATACGTACCGGTACTTACATTCGCTTTCACACAATGCCCCCTTCATTACCGTCGCATCCTCATATGTCTGTCGCTGCATAAGCGCAGTGTAGCTCAACGTGCTTCTCAATGCTAACTGTAAAGTATCACGTGCCCTGGTCCCCCTGTACCAGTGTAACCCTACTTGTGTCGCCCCGGCCTCAACTCTCTAGTCAGCTGTCGAACGAAGACATTGAGATTTTTATGATCTTTTTGTTTATTAACGTCGTAGTTTCAGTGCCATACCATCCCGTATACGCATATAATTGGCACTGCAAGTCAGTGCCTTTTATGAAATATCCGTTGATTTCTGTTTTCACATGCCGTTTCATTTATGGCGTTTTTGGCTCAGAAGAGTTAAATCTGAATCAGACTTTTAAAATTATTTATTATTATTACTTTTTTTTTTAGAGAAGAGGTAACAATTCAAATGCCAGTAGTAAACACTGGTCTAACTTTTGAGTACGGTATGTATCTTGAATAATGTGTATCAATCATGTAGATTCAACAAGACGTTCCACCCCTGCTGCATGCAGACGTCCGCCAGTTGTTTCACTTGGAGCAGACACGAGAAATCTTCCACATAGTAAGGGCCAGACGAATAAATCGTGAGGTTGCAAGGAGCCGGATGCTTTGGCTTCATTATTCAAGTCCTTCTGTAAATCACTTTATTTACATGCACAAAGTAGGCCTATTTATAAGGTAAACATCGTGTCATTGAATGGGAGGCACATTAGATGGGAGGCGGGCGATATGAGAGAAAATCTATGTGAGAGGGAAAGAGAGGGAGGAATAATGAATAAATTGTACATGCATAGCTTGCAGATTTAGTGACACAATTGTATTTGTAAATGTCCAAATCTGGTGATGTTTGGTAAACTGCAGTGCCCAGTGTGTTAACAAAAAGTTTGTCTTCTTGCTTTGGATATAGCCTACAATGTAGTCCACTTCATTTTGGCAAACAAAGAATGTTCACAAACGTAAGATTATCAAACAGTGAAGCCACTTTTGGGCCATTTAATTTTGATGTGCTCATTGGAAATAAGTATCCTGGAGCCCTTCCACGCTGATTTTTTTAAAGATATTCTTCTCTTGCAAGTTTAGCAAATTCCCATTTGCATTTCCGCCGAAGCAATCTCGGGGTCGACATCAAAAGCTGTTAAAAACCTTTGTCTACGGTCGTGGGTTATATTGACCCAGAGATTGTTTTTCTTCTGCAACCAGGCTACAATGTAGACCTGAATATTGAAATTTGAGATTATTACATGTAATGAAATCACCTTCTTGCTTGCGGTGAAATTAAATCTTCCGTCAGTGTCAGGTTCATGTCAGGTTTAAATGACATACTCGTGTGTATACTGCAGAGATGAACATCTTCCTCTTCACGACCCTAAGTACAATGGGAACGTTTAACGCTTTCGGTGAAGAGTTCAGCCGCATTTAAACACCGGCAAAATGATGCCTGCTTCTAAAAGTAAAGATAAATAGATTTTTAAATTCTTTCTTCCATCCACCTCACCAACATGCACGAGTTGAATTTCTCTTGTCTTTGTGTTACAATACCCCTGCCAATATGGAGACCTTTTAGTTTTACTCACAGATATCTGACACCACACTAACTAGAGTAAGATATCTCTAGTTTTACCGTATTTGGGTTTGCTCTTGCACTGCCAAGGCGCACTGTGAAATAAGATCTAAACGGATGTTTTGACGACGAACGGTGGCTACTGCTCGCAGTCTAGATTATACATCTAATAACTCATCACTGAATGTGGCATATCAGAATACAAAAAGTTCCAAACCTTATTTTCATGTTATTTCTTTTTATTACAAAATCATATTACATGTATAATAATCATGTACAAATTGTTGCATGCAGTTGATATTTGAAAAAAACAGCATTCTATGAACTCATAACAGAAACTATTGTGCCCTGAGAATTTTCTAATGTTTTTTAATCAATTTGGTCTCCAATGAATACAACAAAAGTTTGTTTTTCAGTTGAGAAGATGCTTTTTTTGCATGCTGGCTTTGTTTGGCATGTTTGCAAAGTTTCATTAATTTTTCAAAAAGCATCAACAAACCCAACGGGTGCATTTTCCCATATTTTTGTCTTTGGGATTGCAACCCTATCTATTTAACCTTTTCAAAATGTATGAGAAGGGACTTCCAGTGGATTTACAATTTCTAATCAACCTTGTGAACAAAAGTGTATGGTAAGACTTTCTTTACATTAAGCAACGGCTAGCATCGGAGAATAAGGGTGTATATTATTTCATGTAAACACTTTTCATGACAATGAAAAACAGTTTTTATATAATGCATATAATTTAATTTGATTTACCATCTTTATGAAGGTGAAGCTTTTAAAAATTATATCATTAAAGCCATAAGACTTTGACACAAGGTGGTGGTTGTCTTTGCAATTCATCAAAAGCTGAATGTCTGGATATTACATAAGCAAATCTTGAGTTAGACCAGGATCTTTTTTAGTATCCACATCAATTTTTTATCCTTCTTTGGTTGCAAACAATGAATAAATAAATGAAATAATGCAAATCTATTTTTTAATTTAAAATGTTAGAGTAACATTTTGTGCCCAAATAGGACAAGTGTGAAACACTCATTTAATCCACTCACATGATCATTTCCAAATGAAAAAAAGAGTCACATTTTGCATCTTAATTGCCATCCCGAAAATCTTAAGTCAAATCCTGATCAACTGGAACTCCCTGAATTGTCTTATCAAATTCCTGGGAGTTAAATCAACAACTCAGTGGATATATAAGTGGGACCTTTATTCCCTGATACCAGTGCACACGATCATTCCATGTAATTCTTTTCTTGTACTACTAAGATGATGTTATGTCACAAATGAATATAAAAATTTTGTTATGCGAACTTGTACATAGAAGAGGGCAAGAATTCAAATGGCAGATTTCAAGGAGATACAGTAGTTATGATTCACATATTATTCTGATGTACATGAGAAAATCAAATCACGCTGCTTTTTATGTTGAATAAACACAGGAAAGATAAAAATTACATATAGATTGCCAAACAATGAAAATATTCCTTTAATAATTCAGTTAAACTGCAGGGATTATTTTTCTCTAGAGAGCTACAAACAGCCGCGCTAAACATACTCTCGCAAATCTTTACATCATTTGCAGATATTTCTGATGCAGTGCTGTAGTACTGGAGATATCATTGGTAAAGGCTGTTTCAGCTGTGCAGCCAAAATACAGTTGCTTTTTTTTTTTTTGTGTGAACAATCTGTGGTCATTTTCTGAAAAAAGTTACTAGCGCCATTTCACAAACAAAGGGCTGTTGTCATCCGTGAGCCAAACATACTCCTCACCCTGTGCAAACAAATCTATTTTGGCCACATAACTCCAGGAGTCACTCCAGATACATGTATTACTATCATAGGAAGACACACATAACCATGTAACCCTTTAACTGCTAAAAGACATTAAAACTATGACTTTTGCAATCTTAATGTCTTTGGAAATATACACCAGTACAATAATGATGAATGGGAAAAGAAAATGACTTGCAGCTTTTATAACGGTGGGGACACGGTGGTCTAGAGGCAAGGCGCTCACCTCTCTTGCCGAAGGTACCACATTCGATTCCCCGTCGGTGCAGGCATGTTGGCAGTTTGGATTTTTCTCATATTTTCCTGTCCCTAATGGTATGGCAGGTAGGAGTGAGCACCTAGTCTTCTTGGATAAGGACAGAAAAACGTTGCACATATTAAAGATACCTTGGCAGTTGGAAATCGAGAAGAGCAGGCCAAGCAGGCTGCTGCCCGGGCAAAATTTACTAAAATTTCCCCCCCATCCCTGACTGGTGTTGCAATGTGGCTCCAGTTGTAACTGGGCTGCAATGACAGTGAGGCAAATTTCCCAAATGGGATTAAAGAAGTATACAATAATTAAGTAACACAATGGAATGCAATTGAACAGATGTTTCAAAGTGCATTCTTGTACCGACGAATCGGGGCCTAAGATGAAAAATTCTGAAAACCACTAAGCTCTGTCTCAATCGCTTCACTCAACAGTATAAGCCTCTACAGACACACAAAATTACAGGTATATAAATGGACATTTGTGTACTCTCACAGTGATATGAATCAAGCTATGGAAAGAGCAAAATGCACAGAATTCTGTGAATTTCTGGCTTTGTAAGTCTTCAATACCACTTTTTTTAATCACATATTTAGTTTCATCTTAATTACTCGTGTTAAAGTGATGTCTTTTCTTTTACTTGATTATTAATCATGTTACAAAGCAAATTATTACAGCAAAGAATAAACATTCACAAAACATAAAGAAATGGTTTGAAATAGTTTTAGTTTTTGTAGGACATCTTCTAGGGGGCCCTAACAGAACCGATACCTTGGTGAATGGGCCAGTAGTATCCAAATTCTGCCTTAATGTATCAGCAAGGAGCATGGGAAGAGGTAAGAAGGGACAAAATATGTGACAATGATTTTTACTAGACATTTATAAGCTGTGAAGAAGAATTGCTCATTCATAGATTGATGTATAAGATCAAGTAAAATATCTTTCTTATTTTGTAACTCTAAAATGATGAATGACACGTCATCGCCATTCGCTAAAACTGTAGTAACTGGTTTTCAGTAATTTTCAGGATAGGCAAAAAACTTGTTTCATTTTAATATACTGGTCTGGTGACAATGACCTTTTGAAAGTTTGCTATTCGATTATTGTTTGACTTAGGAGTCTAAAACTCTGGATTACATTTTCTGTGATAATAATCTACTGGCCAATATTGAAAATGCATACCATGAAATTGTGATCTTCAGCGACCACAAAGGGGTAGTAGTCAAAATATGTGATAATACATTTAAAACAGGACCGTCGATCTGGAAACTTAATAACTCCTTATTGAAAGATGACAATTTCGTCCTAGAAATGAATGCATTCATAGATGATTTTACAAGGGACAACTCAGAGCTTGAACCGACTGTTAAATGGGAACTTCTTAAGGTTGAAATAAAATCTTTCTGTGTACAGTATTCAAACACAAAGAACCAGCTCAGGAAAAATAAAGAACGGGAATTAGAACTGGAGATTGAAAGGACAAATAAGCAGTTACTGGCAGAACCTAACAATCAAAACTTACAAAAACAAATGGCAATCCTTAAACAGACTTTAGAAATATTTCTGCTACATAAAGCAAGAGGGGCCCAGATAAGGTCGAGAGTTAAGTGGATAGAGCAGGGTGAAAAAAACACAAAATACTTTTTATCACTAGAAAAGAGGAACGGAATTGTAAACACAATATATGAATTAAGGGTAAAGGATAACGTCTTTAAAAAACCGTTAGACATATTGGATCAGATCCGACAGTTTTTTGAGGGTCTGTATAGGAAAGATAGTATAGAAATGGAAGGAAAGACATTATTGAATGGCTATCTGGAAAACACTGAATATCCAATACTAGACGAAGGCGAAAAAGAACTAATGGAAAAAGATATTACAGTAGAAGATATGGGAAACGCATTATCTAAACTTAACAATGAGTCAGCACCTGGGAGTGATGGACTTACGACTCCCTTCTATAAATGTTTTTGGTCTCGACTTAAAACATTGCTATGGGAAAGCCTATCATATTCAGTTAGAAAGGGAGAACTTACAGCCACTCAAAAAAGGGGAGTAATCACATTAATACATAAGGGAAACAATCTAGAGAGGAATAACATAAACAACTGGAGACCAGTGAGTCTTACCAACACAGATTATAAAATCTTTTCTAAATGTCTAGCCTTAAAACTCCAGAGGGTCATGGATAAACTCATACATAGCAATCAGGTAGGTTTTATTAAAGGCAGATCTATTACGAATTTGATTCGTACTATAGATGACTGTTTGACTTTAGCAAGGGAGGGAGAGGGTGGGGCAGGCATTTTGGTCTCACTGGATTTCCAAAAGGCCTTCGATAGTATTGAAAAAAAAGCAATTATATATGCACTTGAAACCTTCAACTTTGGTAATAACTTTATTCAATATGTCAAAACATTGATACGGAGTACAGAGAGCTGTGTAAAAAATGGGGGCTGGGTCTCCAAATGGTTCAATACAGAACGTGGAGTGAGGCAAGGCTGCTGTGTCAGTCCTCTACTGTTTATTTTGGTGGCAGAAATTATGGCCATCAAGATAAGACATAATCCAGATATCAAGTGTATACAAATGGAAAATACTCTGAATCATAAACTGCTCCAGTACGCAGATGACGTAACATTGATGTTAAACCATACTGATGACCTCAAAGAAGCTCTCAGAGACATCGCAGCATTTGGAGAATTTTCAGGGTTGAAATTAAATAAGAACAAGTGTAAAGGGATGGAAATAGGAGATGGGCATATGAGAACTTGTGATATGGGAATTTCGTGGGTCAACAAGGGAGATAACATGAAAATACTGGGCATCTACTTCAATGCTGATAAAGAAATATCCTGTGTGGAAGAGAATTGGAAAGAAAGGGTAAGGAAACTTGAAGAAATCATCCAAAGATGGAAAAGACGCAATTTATCATGTTATGGTAAAGTAACTGTGGTAAAGAGCTTACTACTATCACAATTGAGCTATATAGTACAATCAGTAAGTCTGCCACAAAACATACTACAAGAAATAGACTCTAAGATATTTAAATTCATCTGGCAGAAAAAATATTCAAATAAGAAAGCATTTGAGAAGGTAAAAAGAACTGTAATTTGCAAAGAATTGTCTGAAGGAGGATTGGGTATGATTAGTATAAAGGACCAACAGAAAATATTCCTAATGAAGTGGATGAAATGGCTGACATCGAAAGGCAATAGGACGAATGAAAGCCACATAAACACCTCTGAACATTTCTTCTCACAGTTTGGGGGTAGCAAATACTTTGTAGAAAGTAATTTCAGCCTTAAACATAAGGCAAAAATAAACACTATCACATCTTTGTTCTGGCGAACTGTAGCCAGTGCCTGGATAGAAGCAAAGGACACAAAAGTAATTGTTAGTGACACGGACAACATGTCACTACAGGAATTGTTAAATCAACCCTTGTTTAATAATAAGTTGTTCCAATATAAAAGAAACCTCCTTTTCTTCCCGAAATGGATCAAGGCAAATATAAGATATATACATGACGTGTGGAGCGAGAGAGGAATAATCGGAAGAGAGACCATAGAGGAAAAAACAGGAAATTACCCAAGCCTAATGTTTGAATATAACGCAATGATAAATGCCTTCACAGAAAACCAGAGAACGCTTTTAGGCAGTGTTACAAGGAACATGATTAGGGAAGCAAAAGAGACAGCTTGTAAGCTTCCTGAATATATTGAATGTTTCTTTGCCAAAACTAATAAACAAATAAGAAATAGATTTCTAAACAGTAGAGAAGGCACTAGTTGTGGAGTTGGCTTCTGGAAAAGAAAGCTTGATATCGATGTCACAAAATATTTTATGGTAGCAAAAAATTCATCTAGGGAAAGTAGACTTAGGCTTCTTCACTTTAAATTAATCCATAATATCTACCCTACCAATATTTTACTTACAAGAATAGGAATAAAATCATCAGAAAATTGTGCTTATTGTAATGAAAGAGACTACATAGAGCATGTCTTCTTTTACTGTAAGAAAATCAGGGGATTTTGGAATCATATAGCCAATGTCATTCTTATGAAAACGGGCCATAAATTAATCATGAACGAGGTGACAGCACTCTTTGGAATAGTGAAAAAAGATTGTAACGAATGTACAAGTAAGAAAATAAATACTATAAATCATATTATATTAGTGGCCAAGCTATGTATAAGTAAGCTGAAATATGGAACCATGAATAATATTTTCCATATCTTTGAAATAGAATGGAAGCATAGAGAACATTTCATCGAATAGTTATTATTTGTACGCCACGAGATGTCTCAGTATCCTTAACTCATCTCAGGCTCCATTAACGTTAAATATGAATGGAAATTTTATTGTATGAGCGAGTAAAATAGAGATAAAGAAAAAAAAAAAAAAAAAGGGCAATGACGAAAAGATGAAAAATGCAACAAATTTTGGTATTCCAATGTGCATGAAAGTAAAGTTATTCCACGGTCACTTTTTATTTTTTATATTCTGGTACTGATAATATTATATTATTATTATTTGGTTAGAAAATTGGTAGACTTTTTTTTTTTTTTTTTTTTTTTTGCTGTTTTGTTTTCCTTGTCTCGATTGACTCTATTATGCATCATATTTGAATTAATTATTTTATAGATGACTCATCCTCTTAGTATTTAAAACCATTGGGAACACACGTAGCACATGGAAGACAGATTTATTTTATTTTATATTTTTTCTGAAATGTCTGTCTGTTCTTTTAATCTGTATTTTTAAAACTTCTGCTCAGGTTTATTATATATATTTACTGATTATTATTATGATTGGCTTGTGTTTGTATTGCTACAGTACCAGCTGTTTAAAACTGAACTCTAAAACTGATCAGCTGATAATGTTAAAGACCTAGAGGGTTCGAGAAGGCCGACAACACAGAATTCAGTAGTTAACAATTCTGGGATATAAAAGACTCAAGTTGGGTCCGATCCCCAGGATAGTCCCCATAGACAGCTGTGTATTCATTTACTTGGTTATATTATTATGTTCTCTCTTACTCATCTATTTATTTATTCATCTATTTATTTATTCATCTATTTATTGACCTTAATTCCACCGAGTATCTACATATATGTTCAAACACACCTATATGGGCATCTATATATATTTTTAAAAAAATTAAAAAAAAAATTTGAAGTTGTTCATGTCTGTTGGCTTAATTAGGTACCCTATTATTTCTTTATTTAGTGATCACTGAGTCATGCACTGAATGAATACATTCAAAATCGCATTTCAATCTGAGCTCTTAAAAAAAAAAAAAAAAAAAAAAAAAAAAAAAAAAAAAAAAGGAGTCTAAAACTAAGATCGTTGGATACCGCTTTGAATGTAGCTGAACATATATAAAAATCGCTTTTTCAAATTTTTTTGAATTACTACAGTCTTAAACAATGGTGACGATGTGAGCCTGTTTCTCAAACCAGTAGTCAGATCAAGGGGGTGGGGTGGGAAAAGGACACTTTACCAGGCAAACGTAATTCTGGTGTGCACGTTTTGATTAATTATTATTCCTATGTATCTGTTCTATATGTATCACACATTGTATGTACATGTTTTCCATTATAGTGTTTACATGAGTTAAATACAGAACTCCATATGACTAAATTTAACTTAATTACCAGCTTGACCACATGAGTCACAAATAATTTTTCCATCAAAACTTTCTTTTCATTGGCTCGGAGAGCAGAGTGATACAATACTTGTACCAAACATTTCTTACAGTTCAGAACGAACAATACATAAAATTTTCAAGAAACATCTTAAAATACACCTTTTCAATTGATGAAATGCAAACACAGCTGTTTCCGATTGCAGTCACATGTTTTAGTATGTTCTTTGTATTTGTGAATTTGAATGTGAATGGTAGAGTGACTGTAAAGCACTTAGAGCTTGTATTATGGGATGAAGTGCTATTTAAGTTTTATTTATTATTACATGCAGTATTATTTGTTTTATTATTAAATGAATCCTGTGATGTCAATAAAACTGCCTGCGGTAGATATGTCAGTAATATATGCTTTTAATAATTACATCCATCATAAACTATGATAGCATGATGACATGCAGGTTAAATATTGTCTCCCACAGAAATTGACCATGACCACCTGTTTGAAATTAATTCCCTTGACTAGTTCCTGTGAGCTGCAGCATTAAGCCAGGGTTCACATCCGGGCATCAAATGCGAAACTGGATGTATCAGAACCTTCAATGATGTTGCCTGAAAAGGAGGCTGTTTTTCTAACAGGTTTTACTTCTGTAAGGTAGCGGTTCTTAACCCAGGGGAAAATTTTGTGACTTCAGAGGGGAACTCTCTAAGCCGTTATATAATACACACTTTATAGTCACTTCTACTTTTTTTTTCCACATTGCACATAAATTTCTGGTGACTTTCAATTCAGTCTCCATTGCTTAATTGACCCAGGCTGCCACATTAATTTTGCCAAGTCTATGGAATTGAATCTGAATTGGAACTGTCAAGTGGAAAATGAAACCAGAGACATGAGTGTAGCTGGGAAGTAGCTTTTAAAAGGTTAAGAACCACTACTATGGAATGAGTCTTCGAAATAAAACTTATTGCGATGCTGCAGCAATTGCTTTTCTTTTCAAATCATTTTCAACATGGATTAACAAACCAACATATGAAAAGAAAACTACCGGTATACGCACATGCATATCACACAGTCAACAATGGTATATCACAATTTTGTAGAAGCAGCAGTGAGAAGTTCAAAAAGGCAGTCTTAAGCACAGTAAAGCACCAAATAAAATTTACACTGGGATCCAAAATCAGCATAAATGATTTGCTACATTTTCAAGATTAGCATATGAGAAGGCAGGTAAAAAAAATGGATGATTTTTACCCTGGAAAGAACACACCACTGAACTTGTACATTAAACTATTAAAGAAAATAAAAATTACAGTATCTGTGATACTTAAGATCCCAAAAAGGGACTTGAGTATTCACATAGCTCAGTCAAAATACAACTTCAAAGTTAAGTTTCTTCGTTGAAACTGAAATTCACAAATGGTTCAACTACTGACATACACAAAATGATGTAAGAGATCTATGCCTCACCATGAAAATTCCAAATTAAGAAGGCTGCTATTACAAAAATGTTGACTAAGATTCATCTACAAGGGCAGATGACCTGGTTGCTAATTGAGGAATGTTTCAGAACTGCATGATGAAGTACTAAGGTGGCTGATACGTAGCAATAAGTAATCATATGTGTAAATAAAATTTACAGTGAACGAAGAGAGATCTATCATTTAAATACGTTGCAGGGGAGCATAAACATACCATTTATTACACATAGGGACTAGCAGAAAATAAACCAGGAGAGAAAACACATTCGTACAGAAAACCCTACATGTGCATCAATCTGGCTGATAGAGACTTCAGAACTGTGGCAGTATAAAAGAAAAAAAAAATGGCTATATAATTCCAAACAATCTTACAGCTGCCACATGGAGAACTACTCTGTCCTGCCTAAGGTTTTTTTATGAGCAAGTGAAAAATTCTGATATTTTATGGACACGTTTCTTGGAACTGGAAGGCAAAGTTCACTGGCTCTGGCAGCACAATGCCCACAAAAAAATCAGCCAACTGAATTGGCTAAAGGGAGTAAGAGTAAGACCAGGGTAAGGTTCATCTGATGAACAAAAGTAAAAACATTTTAAAAAAACCAAAAAAAAAAACAACCTGCCAAATCAGTTGACCTCAATGTAAGATGGATCATCATCATTTCAAATGAAAATGGCAAGCTTAGAAATACAGGGAATAAAATGACTGGTTAGGCAAAGCAAACAATGGATTTACAGACTCTTAAATTATGCCAAATTGAAGATTTGTATAATCAAATGAAGAAAGACTGAAGTGGATAAGTAACAATGGAATATGGGAGATACACTGAAGAAGCAAAGAAGACAGAAGGCACTTAATGACAGTACTTGAGAATAAGATTTCCTTGCACTGTGAATCACCTTAAATAACACAGATGGAAATAGAACAATGGGCATTTTTGTGTCGACTGCAAACAGTATACAATCTGGATTTAGGACGGTTAACATCTCCAAGAAGATCACATTTTCCCTCAATATAAAAATTTGATTTCCACTATGACTAAATACACTGAACTTAAATCACAGGAACAACAGAAATATAATAAGTCTAGTGTGAAAACTTTTGATATCAATCATCTTTCAGAACATCTCATATCATAAAATACAACTGATGATTCAAAAAGATATGTACATAATAATCAAAGCTGAGATATATTTAACACTGATTTTTTATCATTTTCCAAGTACAGTAACAAGCTATTACATCACTGCATTAATATGTCTGAGTATAAGACATTCAATTGGTCTCTGTAATATCAATGAGAAAGTTTATCCAGGCGCTCAAAGCAAAAAATTCTCAAAACCATTGAATTCCCTGTGAACCATGAGTACAGATCTACATGTACACACTTATACGTACACATAAATGCCTACTTGTTTACCCTTACAGAGACACAGAGCAAGCCGCAGAAACAGCAAAAATTACTGAAGGTTACATAACCAGTGCACTGTTCAACCCTTAAAGGTCTAAGCAATATACAGGGCATCAATTATGCTGCCTCTGAATGTCCAAGCAAAACTGTGTTCATCACCTGGGCAAATGTTTCATTTTTACTCTGTAAATTATGAAACTAGATTTCTCTGGACAGAATACAAAGTTTAAAAGGAATTCAGTGAACAGTAAGTGTTCTATAGGAGGAAATATGCCATCACCTCTTCACCTTTTGTAGCAGTTTAACATACAAAATTGTAAAAATATGTATGTGTTACAGAGTGAACATAGCTTCTTGCATTTCTAAGTAAATTTCTTTTATTCTACTGAGCCACTTTACATGGTACAAAGAGGAAACGAAAGCACAATGTGATTTAGTGTATTTACAACAATTAACAGATGTCAGCTTTCCTGCAAAAAACACTGCTGATGAAACCAGCTTATGGACCAGGCCTCAAAGCAAAGTGAACACAGTCTGAAATCCATGAAGAATCATGTGATTATCAGTAAGACCGATATGTTCACACACACACACAGTACTTTTACAGATACATGGCACTAACCCAAAGAAAACTGCAAGAGTCCTTTACCCATGATTAGACACCAGTGTTAAGGGAATGTGCTGCATTGAAAAGTAATAACATGCCACTTTTTCTAGGGCATTCTTTGCTCTAACATTGTGTAACTGGGGGTGACAGAAACAACCCAGTGATTCAGTTTGACTAGATCTCCAACTGTTATCAAGCTAACCGATTATATCATCCACCATATTGGATTCTAATAAAAGATTTTTAAATATGCATGGCTATACCTTCCTACAACTCAAATGTAAAGAAGATGCACATAATTCTCAGGCCTATTTCCAACATTTCACCAACATAGTTTGCTCATATATATTGAAAAAGGTGTTTAACGTACATTTTCAGAAATTGACTTCAATAGACATATATATGCTTCTGTTGACAAAAAATTCTTAAAAAAAATAAAAAAAATTAAGACAGCTTTCATGAAAATCCTCTTGATAAATTTGCGTAAATAAAGGGGAAAAAATGGCCACCAAGCTGCATCAAGATCAGATTGTCGAGAACTTTTTGAGAAATGAATATTTTGGTCACATAATTTGAACAGTTGCGAAAATGGCCATTTTCCTGACAACTCCATCAAATTACCATTTTGAACCATTTCTGCAAGTATTTGTTTGAAATAAAACTTTCAGACATGAAAGAAAAATTAATTATTGATCGCAAAAAAGATAAAATCATTGCTTTTCATCCAAATGATGATTTTTCACTGCTGTACAACACCTTAATAATACTAAACAATGGATAGTATGCGACACTGTCTTGATTAACACTGAAAAAACTGAATCATTGACATCTGACATCACAATGTCATGTTCACATCCAGCATTGCCTTGTTTAGCCTTGATGTACAGTTGTGAATGGCAATTCCTTTCTTTTTCTTCTTCCAAGGCTATAAATTGTGAGAGATACTAAGAAGCATAAGACACACAATAAGTGTGGCGAGAAAAAAAATATTCTTGATTTCCACACTCGTCCTTTAAATTCAAATTTTTGTGCTTTGCATTCCAAACTGGTACATGAACAAAAAGTATCCCGACACTTTCAAATACCAACCAACAAACTCTACATGAAGTAAAGAAACAGTGATTGCCGCCATCTATCAAAGCACAAGACTATCGGTTTTGACACAGAAAAGGCAGTTTGAATTCCTGGACGCAAGAAAAATGTGCAAAATCTGGATTTGAACAAAAACATTTGATACTATTGTACACATGCACAGAGATCATCTTGATGTTGAAGGTGTGAAGATAGCAAAATTCTTAGGATCATACTTGAACCAAAAGCAGTTATCATAAAGCAAAAACATCCTGGCTACAGGCCTGAGAATTCAGCATCATTAACTTTTGCTGCAGTATTCTTTTTCTTAGCTGATGCGATGGCAAGTTTTTGGAAAACCTCTTGCACTCCATCTCCTGACCATGCTGAACATTCGCAATATGCCACCATATTGTTTTTCTTTGCCATGCTGTGACCATGGCTTTCACGAACAAAATTGTCAATGGTTTCCGCATTGTCTCTTGCATCCCTTTTCAAGCCAGCCAGAACCATAGGAATACCTGGGCAGATTCTCTGCATGTCAGGAACCCAGTTCTCTTTCACAGCAGCTAAGCTTGCTTTGTCATCAATACTGTTGAACAAAAAAAAAAAAAAGAGAATGAAATTTGTGGCAAATTATCAAATGTGCTTTCTTATCAACATGTTTTGGTTGAACAAGATCATCCATAAAGCATATGCATTTCTCCCCTTTGGAATGACAAGGTTCTATCTCCACTATTTGGCTGAACTGAGTTACACACTACACTCTACTTCTACAGGCCTTCTCCATTGTGTGTCAAAGTATCAAGCATATTTGGTGTGTAATTTGTAAGTATTACTAAAAAAAGTCTTTGCTGCAAAAGCTATGATCACATGAAATTTCAATCCTCAATTTCTCAAAACTTGACGGAAGGAAGTTAGAACCTTGTCATTCTATGGGGACAATTTGAATTTGGCTATTTATGCCCCCCCCCCCCCCCCGCCACATACTTTTCTTATGCTTGGCACTGCCTGAACAGCTCCCCCCCCCCCCAATAAGTGTAGGTACAGTCATTAGAATATGGAGGATACAGCTCAACTGTTTGAAAACTTTAAATGATATTTTTCATAAAATAATATGACTGTTTCATTAAAGACATGAGTTTAAAAATAATCTAACTACTTAATATGCTGAAAATTGAATATTGTATGGCCAAACTTTTTCATTTTTCACCATCATTGAAAAACGTCCCCAGAATGCCACCTCCCCGTGTACCCTTTTTTGGTAGATCAGAGGAAACAACCCCTCCCCAACTTGTACATACTTTATGGATGGCTCCAGTTACAAACAGACCAAGTATGAGGACAAAAGTAAAAATGCCACCACAATGTTACAGACTTCATCATGTTCTCAGAGGGCAGAGGGGGAATATTACTGTCTTTAGAAAGGGAGACTAACTGTACACTAGAATTGTAACACCAAAGAAAACAAGTGCCAGTGTGAATACATATAAAATTCCAATGAGATGAAGTTTGATGAAGCATGTCTATAATAGAGACTTCTGTGGTAGAAATCTTGAGCTAAGTAACTGCCTCAAGACCTATAGGCATATCCTTTGTCCTGCTGTACCAGAAAAAGCATAATGGTCATCGTTCAGCCGCTGTTTACTAAAATTGTTTGGCCAAACCAAAGCAAAGCAAAATCTCGTCTGATGGTCGTTTGTGGCCACACCCTGACAAAGCTGAATGACAAAGCAAATTGACCTATTTTCACTTTGAATCTTCGCAGATGAACTTATATGCTGGAATTTAATTTCACATGTAGATAGCACACATTTTATTTAATACCCAGTTTTAATTTCTGGTTGATTCCGCTTTAAACATATGTACTTTCTTCAAGCAATGATGGAGCCTTAAATTCAAACAGAAATGTTACTATGTATACAGAAGAGTGTGAAGCACTTTTCAGTCGTCATGATATCACAAAATTACTTTGACTAATGAAAGGTGATGCTGACAATGAGGTCTATGGTGAAAATTCAGAGCGTGAATGTGAACCACCTGCAAAATTCCTAGCTCTAAAAAGGTCAGTGAGGGCGAAGTGAAGGGCACAGCAACACAAATGACTTGAACTGGCACACTGACAACAGGAATGTTATTTACAGCCAGTAAAAAAAGCAAACTGACACTTACAAAAGACCTAATGATGCAGGAAGGATGAGTATGTACTGTGTGTTTAAAATATGAGCTACAGTGTGAATTGCAGTTTGTTTCATGTAATTTTAAATAACAGCTGTGAGAGACCAACTGATAGAGGCAGAATGAGTATGTGTGAGTTTAAGATATGAGCTAAACTTTTTCATGTAAATTTAAATAATAGTAGTGAAAACTAATTGACAGGGGAAGATGGGTGTGTGTGAGTTTAAAATATGAGCTAAACTTTTTCATGTAAATTAAAATAACAGCAGTGAAAACAAATTGAAAGGGGAGGGTGAGTGTGCGTGAGTTTAAACTATGAGCTTAATCTTTTTCACATCAGCACAAACGCTGTGAAAGACTGACAGACCAACCATCAGTATACCACTGGCTCTGCATGAAACCACACAAGTGTACTCTGTATTCAAACCAGTGCAGATATCAACTCGTTATTGCCAAATCTGCCATGCAATGGCAGAGAGACTTATAATGCCCATTTCATAGTTTTGAGAAAAATGCAAAAACCTTGTGTGGCATAGCCAGTCTACATATAATATATAAATGCTTTTATTTATGAGTTTGCCACACTAGAAACTACCATTTCGGAAGTAGATACATCTATCTGCCTTTGACATAAAACAAATATGTTTGAGACAAGATCACAGAAACAATGAAGTAGAAAAAGGCCATATTGTCAGTTATGTTGCTCTACCTTTACACAGCAGAAATATTCTATGAACGGTTTGAAGGAATTTTATTTTTTTTTCTGTAAATTATGGAGGTTTACAACATTTTAAATGTTCATACATGCATGTATTTAATGTAGGATATACATTTCAAGTCAGACACTTGTTTTTCCTGTCCTCTGAAACCAGACTCTTTGCATTTGCACTGTTTCATGACAGAGCCAGCAATATGACCTAATCAATCCCTTCCATAAAATTTAAAGGTCTACCAAGTTGGGTCTGAACAATAATTATAAAAATACACAGAGTAAATAATGAAAGGCTTCAAAGTTGCTCACCTAAAACATATTATTGCCGCGTCAGACTTAGGATAATTCATCTTCCTTAAATGCCTGAATGTGTCCTGTCCACCCAGATCGTAGATGCACAGATGAACCTGCAATGAAAATTTATGACGTAACATAATGAAATCAAAGAATTTACTTGATTCTTTAAGACCAGGGGTTTCCAGCCTTTTTTTTTTTTTGATTTTTTTTTTTTTGGGCTTCATGACCCGATCCAGAGCCATGCTCACAGAACAAAATCCACCCCCTCTTTTCAGAGAGGCGAATAAAGCTGTTTTAACAGGATGAAGTATTTATCCTACTATGTCCATTGTACGAGGAGGAGTCAAAAAGTAATAATAATAATAATATATTGCATTTATATAGCGCCCAACCCCGTCGATGACAAGCTCTGGGCGCTTTAACAAACTCTTACACACACACACACACACACAAAAGAAATTCAAAAATATTTACTATTGTTGCTGCCGAAAAACACCTAGCCTAGTTTGTCTGAAAGAAATGGGTCTTCAGATGGCGTTTGAAAGAACCAATGTCATTAATTTCCCTGGTTGTCTTTGGAAGAGTGTTCCAGATGGTAGGGCCAAGAAATGAAAAGGACTTTTCTCCTACAGTGGACAGATTCATTTTAGGTACTTTCAATTTTGTAGTGTCAGATGATGATCTTAGTTGACGAGATGGAACATAGTAATCAGTTAAATCGACTAGGTACGATGGAGCAGTATTATTGACACATTGGTGACAAATGGATGACAATTTGTACATTATTCTTTTCTCGACTGGCAGCCAGTGCAAACTCTGCAGAAGTGGCAGTGCTGAATCTCTTTTCTTTTTCTTCAAAACAAGTCTCGCTGCATTGTTTTGAGCAATTTGGAGTTTTCTAATATTTTTTTGTGAAATTCCAGCCAAAAGGGAGTTGCAATAGTCAAGCTTTGAAAGTACAAAAGAATTTACTAAAACAGCCGCAGTTTCAGTTGAAATAAGATGTCTGATTTTACCAATTTTCCAGATTTCCATGTATAGAATACGAATGAGGTGACTAACCTGAGATGACATAGAAAGATTTGAATCAATGTAAACCCCTAGGTTTTTTACTTTTTTTGAAATTTCTATTGAATTAGTGCCAATTATCATCTCAGTTCTGTCCACTTCTTGCAGAACCCGCTCACGGCCTAATAAAATAACCTCAGTTTTATCCTCATTTAGTGCCAGTTTGTTTTGGTTCATCCAGCTTTTAATTTCTGTTATACAGTTTCCAGCCTGCTGCAGAAGGCTGTCAACATCGCATGGCAAGGCAGAACTGTAGAGCTGCGTATCATCAGCATAGAAATGATATTGTAAATTAAATTTCTTTATTTCATGTACAAGTGGAATAGTATAGATAGTAAACAAAATAGGACCAAGCACTGAGCCTTGTGGTACGCCATACTGAAGCGCATAAGAAAAAGATCTTATTTTGTTGGTTACAACAAATTGGTGGCGATTTGACAGGTAAGATTCGACCCATTTAAGGGCGACCCCTCTGATTCCAAACGATGTTTCTAGCCTTCTGAGCAGGATTTCGTGATCGATGGTGTCGAACGCTGCTGATAGATCCAACAAATTTAGCAGTGTAACAGCTGAGGTTGTTCTGGCACGTTACAGTAGGGGGGAGTTAGTTGATCTAACTACAACCCTTTAGAAAACGAAACTATTACAGCTGTAGAATAAATAAACACGAGATCCGACGATAGATTAAATAATACTAAAGTTTAATAACTGTATAATGAACAATAAATTACTAGGAAGACACCAGCGAAACTAAATATCTACGCCACACAAAAGGAAACTCACTTACTCACCGACCAACCACTCACACAGGTCTATATATATAAACATTCCTACAGAAAATTCCCGAAATAAACGTTACCTTTGCCCTCGCACAAACTAACCAATCACGCATCAATACGTCATCAGGTTACATCACTCAAGGCCAAATCTGGCGTAAACATCCTTATCCACAGTGTTATCGAATGTTCGGGAACATACTAATATTTACTGAACGAGTCAAAACACCTGACAACAAGCGAGCGAGGAAAAAAACTACTCACTAGAAAAGAAGGTCAGGTCACGGAGTACAGTACACTCTGGCGGTTGTCAACAATAAAATGAAAGAAGAAATGAACACATGCTCACCAGTGTAACAAGAAAACGGGGGAGGGCAAGGGATAGCTTGCAGATGCTACAAGCAGAGTAATATTTCCAGAATCTGCCTTTACTAATATGTCATTCATGATTCTTAATAGTGCAGTTTCAGTACTGTGGTTACTTCTGTAAGCAGATTGAAATGGTTCCAACAGGTCATTATTTCTCAAATGACACATTAGTTGTTGTAATATCACCTTTTCAAGGATTTTTGAAAGAAAAGGAAGGTTTGAGACGGGTCTATAATTTTTCAACATGTTTTGATCAAGAGTCGTTTTTTTCAAAAGTGGTGTTACCCAGGCTGTTTTAAAATAATCAGGGACAGACCCACTTAAAATAGAGTTGTTTATTATTTTTGTAATAGTTGAAACCAGTTCATCAATACAAGATCTAACCAAAAATGTAGGAATAGGATCGAGGTCACAACATTTTGATGGCGATGCCATGATGATAGATTTTACAGATTCATTCGACACAACACCAAAAGTGTCTATAGGATTTCCCTGAAACTCATCAAAATGATCAATGGCATCAAAACTGTCAAGATTTTCTCGGATAGTTGTAACTTTTTTACCAAAATAATCAGCAAAAACATTGGGCAACAAATTGTTCTCGTAAATTGTGGGTAGAGGTGTTTCCTTTCTTTTCCCTGTGAGTTCATCACAAATACTAAAAAGTTCCTTACAAGATGTAGAATTTTGAAGTTTAGTGACATAGAAGTCTTTTTTTGCAAATACTAAAAAGTTCCTTACAAGATGTAGAATTTTGAAGTTTAGTGACATAGAAGTCTTTTTTTGCAAGTTTAATAACACATTTCCATTTGTTCTTCTGGTGTTTGAAAATGTCCTTGTGGACTGTAAGACCTGTCTTTAACCATTTCCTTTCTGCTTTGCGACATTCTGCTTTGGCTGCTTTGACATCTAGGGTGTACCATGGAGCGAACGGTCTGTTGGAGATTGACCTGGTCTTGATAGGTGCATGTCGCTGTAGTAGATCTTGCTGGATGTTATTATAAGATGTGATGTCGCCTTCAAAGTTCTCGAGAGCATTGGCCATTTCCGTCTTGAAGGCATTGATGTCGATACCTTTTATGTCTCTGGACGACACAACTTTTTTGATGATATTTGGCTTTGCGAAATCAATATCGAGTACGATGGTTTTATGATCCGAAATGAGTTTTTCTAGGACGGCGGTGTTGGTGAAGGTGCTCAAGGTTTGTTTGATGATCACTAAATCTAAGATGTGACCAGCTCGATGAGTTGGACATTTGATTATCTGAGACATGTTGCATTGGTCGATAAGTTCTTTAAGTCGTTTTACTTCAGATGATGTTTCAGAATCAAAATGAAAATTAAGATCACCCAAAGGAACAGGGTATCCTTTCTCGCAGGTTAAGCGTGGTAGGAGAACTTCAAGTTCACTCAGAAAATTGGTTTTACTGCCTGACGCTCGATAAATGCAGACAAAATGAAAGACTTTGGTGCCAAGATCTAATGATAGCTCCATAATCTCAAATGTTTCAGGTTGGTAGCTAGTTTCCGGTTTAATAACAATTTTTTGTTCAAGTGATTTTCTGAAAATTACAGCGATCCCGCCTCCAAGACGATTTTTCCGAGGAAAAGATTTAATTTTGAAATTAGGAGGTGTCAGTTCATCTTCAATAATAGCATCACGCTCTTTCACTAACCATGTTTCAACGATAAACAGTAAATCCAGATTCTTTTCGTGAATGAGGTCCACAATGTCTTCAGTTTATTTCTAGATGACTGAGCATTTAAATAACCAACTCTGATGTTACTGCACTGGTCGCGTTCTACATCATCAGTGTCCACTTTGATTAAATTTGTAAGTATTGTAATTTGTTTCCTACTGAACACCGTTTATCATCAAATGAGATGATATTTAGCATAATGGTACTTGTGCATATACTCTCAAACTTAAATTGTTAAACATTTATTTCATTTCATTTTTGAGTGAGTGAAGTTGTTTCAAAATGGCTGCCCCTTTGGAAGTCCGTCAGAAACAAAGAGCAGTGTCTGAATTCATTGTTACTGAAGGAGAAGCCCCTAAAACATCCACAAGCAACTGCAAAATGTTTATAAAGATCAAGCTGTAGACTATGGTAATGTTAATAGGTGGGCCCAACATCTGAGAGATAGCTTTGAATACAAGGAAATGTTGATATGTTCATGCTTATGTGACAAACATCGTGCCGGTCGCCCATCAAGTTGTGTCAACACTGCCAACAAGCAAAAGCAGAAGCTTTAATCAGATCTGATAGGCGAATAACACTTGAGTTTTTGGCAGCAAAGCTAGAGGTAAGTCATGGAAGAACCTCATCGAGTCACTTTGGTTTTCCAAAGTCTGTGCCCATTAGGTACCAAGACAACTGACAGTGACAATCACAAGGTTGAAAGGGTGAATTGCTGCACGGAGCTTTTGCAGCTTAGTGAAAGAGACCACACATTCTTTAGAAGGCTTGTCATTGGAGACAACATGGGTTCATTATTATGAACCAGAATTGAAAAGACGATTAATGGAATGGCGACATCCAATGTCTCCAAAGACAAAAAAATTCAACACAGAAAAGTCAGCCACAAAAATCATGGCAACTGTGTTTTGGGACATTCAAGGTGTAATTCTCATTCATTTTTTGCCACGAAGAGCATTTATAAACTCTGAAGCATACATTGGGACACTAAAACGGCTTAGAGCAAGAATTTGACGAATGAGGCCCAGTTTGGAAATGGACAAAGTTCTTTTTCACCATGACAATGCCTGGCCCCAAACAAGTATCATGACAAGGGAGGCAATCACCTTGTTTGGGCGGACAACACTGCCACACCCATCTTATTCTCCTGATTTGGCCTGTTAAGTTTTACGAAGCTAGCATACGTGGCCTTACTAAAAGGCCGATAGTGGCTATCAAGAGAGATGGAGACTATGTTGAGAAGTAGGGATCTGATCCTCTAATGTATGGCTACAACTTGAGGTATGATACTTGTTATTGTGTTCATTTCTATTCTGGCAATGAAACAAATTGCATTACTTTTTGACTCCCCCTCATATTATACATTATTACACTTACCAGCATGGATTGGCACATCTAGTTTTTTTTGGTGTGTGTTTCTTTTATTGAATTCACATGGCAGTGTTAAGCCTGACCTCAAGAAGTACAACAAAAATCAATGCCGCTTTGGCTTAAGTCTGACTTAGGCCATTATGTTCGCACAGAATTGATACAGACCTAGAAAATGTGGGTCCTAATCCTAGTCATTTACTAAACCATTGTATCATTTTCACAACTGTTGTTGTCTCTCAGATTTGGTTGTGCTGCTGTCTGTATATTTTTTTCATTTCTAGCGCTTTTTAGACTATATGAATCAAAACCTCACCTTTTTACCATTCTTCAGTTGAACTACTTTTTCGTCCATCTGCAGTGCTGATGGGATATACGCGTTGGGTGTGTCATCGAGAAATTCATCTTTCACGAAGCGCTGGATAAGACAAGTTTTCCCAACTCTGTTGTTTCCAAGCACAGCAATTTTGCGGGTGATTTCCTCTGAAAATATAATTTCATTTCTTCTACATACAGAGAAAGTACAATGTGCAACATGCCCAAGGCTATTCAAAATGCAAAGGCTTCACTTTAAAATATGTTATATATTATAACTTTCATTTCACATTGCTGGGAAAGGCAAAAAAAAAATTACTTTGTAAAAAATATGAAATGAAATGAAATAATATTCAATATAAAAATAGAAAAAGATAAGAAAACAACTACGTTAATGAATAACGAATTAAATCTATAAATATAAGACAGCAATTTACATTGCAATTAAAAGGTATAAATGAACTAGAAAAATGTTCCAAGCCAACAAAATAAATGAAAATAAGACAAACATTTGTATTAATATAGCAATTCACACTGAACCTATGGTGACAGCTTACCTGGTGCTTCTCTTGATCCACAACAACCCATAGCTGGTATGTGTTTGCGTTTTAGGCTCTGTCAGTCAGCTACTCTTTCCTCTTGAATATGACCTTATTTCTCCTCAGTCAGTTCCATATCATAATTGTGGCAAGGATTAATCTAAAACAAAAGAACAAAACAACTACAACAACAGAAATAAAATCTATGCATTTCATAATATGCCAAAACTTCAAGGCCTAAATGACTTTCTTTTATAAACTTAATTTACCTGACTATTTTGTGGAAAGGTTTCCTGCTCTGAATATCCAACATTATTATGATCCTAATAAGTGACTGTTTAATAATACGTTCACATGTGTCAGTTTCTATGCAAGGGATCACTAACTTGCAACAGCCCACATCATGAACATATTTATATGGAACCTTCTGAATTGGGAGTGGAAGGAAAAGGGCGGGAAGAGAAGAAAAGAGGAGTAGATCCAGGTACTTCAGTAAAATAATTATTACATGTTTGCACGAAGGTACAAGATCTGGATTTGTTTCGCACATACTCACTCTAACCTAATGGAACCGATTGTTCCATTTATTGGCACAGATTACTACTTTAGAAATGTTTTTTTTTTAAATAGTTATTTGTCTCCTTATTAGGTTTCACAAAACGGAAAAAAGAAACTCCAAATCAGGTTCTATTTCAGCAAAATAAAAAAAACACAACATCAGTTCCACTGGGTTTAGTGTGAAAAACGGACTTACACAAAATTTCAAATAAAATTTAACAGACACTTTTCGAGAAAAGCGATGTTGATCCCACTCAGTCTAAAACAGACTCACCACAATCATGTAAAACATTCACTGTCTAACGTTTTTCGTTTTCGCAGCTGCTTCTCAAAAACACGGAAAATCCGCTTTCGAATCGATTGCTCTACTAATACCTCCAAGTCTATACATTCATTATACCAACAAACTACGCGCTACTGGCTTAAAATGCCTTGCAAACTCCGTCACAGACTAGTATCACAGCAGAAAGTACGTACGCCCTTGTGTAAATAGTGAAAGTGAATCAATGCTATGTCCGATGAGCACCTGCACCTCGCTCAGCGAAAAGATCAGTTTTTGACTTCAGATTTCCTCAACTCTGAGTGTCATCTACGTGTACTTTCATTGAAAAGTTCGCCCACACTTTTTTTAAGCCAGGCGAAGGCGTATCCATCAGTTTTTGTGGGAAAGGATGAAGGAGGTACTGCAGGCTTTCTGTTATTCACATGGTGTACCGGTACTCTCATTTAGTTTTTCTCTATCCCTTAACTCACATCGCCCTTATTCATACATATCTCATTGCTGGCGAGTCTGCCAACAGCATACATGGACATGTACATGCAATAAACGGTCGGTCTGATGGAATGAAAATGAATCATGCAACCTGGTGTGTAAACGTGCAGGCAGAGTGGGCGCTGCTTGGACGCCACTTCCACTTGGCCGCTCCTTGCTCGCACCATTTTGCAGCGACCAAAATCAAGACAACAAGAAATGCACTACCGAAGACAGCGTGGAACATGGAGGTACTAATAACACTTATTAATAGCTCCATGGCGTGGAAGCACCTTGCTTGCCACTCCCTCTCACCACAGAGACACCTTGGATGCACCAAAAAACTTGCAGCGTGGTGGTTTAGTGCCGCACTAATTTTGTCGCCCCTTTCAGGCCACATTTATTTATTCATTCATACATTACCTTAACGTGGTAACCACTTGACAATGGTTTTCGAAAGTTGGTGGTTCTTTTTTCTAGGTATGGTCCAACTTTGGCAAGGAATAGCTTAAAAGTAGACGATTTCATTCTTATATACGACAAACATTTTTCATCATCTGAACATACCTGTTCCATTAAATGATGATATTCGCCATAATGATATGTAGAACGGCACTGGTGAATTTTGTGGACCCAGTAATGGCGTCTGTTTAACCTTCGTTTTCTTAACCAATACAGAATCATTATTTGAAGGATTCCTTCTTCGTCCATCCTCCTCGGTAATGAATATTCTAGGGGGGGGGGGGGGGGAGGGGGGGGGGCCCGAGAGAGGCTTCCACTCTGTCTCCTCCAGGCCGCATGCTCGCCTCTCTCCTTGCTCGCCCCGTTTGGGGCCTCCAAGCAACGTCCAAGGGGCGTCCAAGCAGCGCCCACTCTGCCTGCACCTTAACTGTCACGTACGGCCCACAAAATGCACAGTGCTGCATGACCGGGAGATGCTACCGTACTACACACTACACGGTAACGCAGCTGAAAATACACACAGTTTTAGGCCTACAATACCGAGACTCGGAGACCCGGTGTAGGATCCGGTTTCGTCCCCCCTTTGAGATGGTCCCCCGGGGGACCTTGTTAGAGCAGAATTTTCAGACTAAGGGCCCCCTTCAGCGAGTGGGGGACCAATCGAAAACGAGGCTGGATCGCTGAAGGGGGCCCTTTTCAGAGCAGTTTCTAGTGTGACCTTTTCTGCTCTGACAAGGTCCCCCGGGGGACCTTTTCTGCTCTGGCAAGGTCCCCCGGGGGACCATCTCAAAGGGGGGACGAAACCGGATCCTACACCGGGTCATGAGTCTAGTGCCCAGTTTCATGAAAAGTGCCCAAGGCGAAGTTCCTACCCAAACATGACAACGACGTACCCTTGGACACTCCTAAAATGTTATTTAAAAATTTTTTTTATACACTTTCTATTTCTCAACAAATATTTCTTATTGTATTTCTGAGTCACCCCTCCACCAGCGTGCCGCACAAGATCCGCCCCTGAGCATAGGCCTACATGTCCTATGATTGCCTCCATTTTCAGGGATCCCCAACATCGAGGTTCAGATTTCCGCAAAAAAGCAATTACAAACTTGGTGGTCTATATTTTACATAGAATGATTGATAAGTTATAGTGTCATCTTACGTGTACTGTCATTCACGTTTCCGTCTTAATTCACTAACTCTGAAATGACAGGGCTAGTTGGTGCTCGTTCTTGTGAAGAAAAGGTAAAGCTGGGCCCGATAGATTCGTCATTATGTGACAGTTGTCCCATACTGCTATATCTTTTTAAACTGGTTAAAACCCAACAACAGGCCTGATTGATTGATCAGTAAACGAGAAGCGCCCAATACTGAACGTAATTATTATTCCTTATGCAAACAAGTTTACAATTGCGATGGACAGTTCGCAGGGCAGTGTAATTTTCTCGATTTGGACATTAACCCTATAGTGCCCAAACACAGATTTCAATAGTCAAATTTTCTAAATTTTGCAAAAGTGATTTATATGGTCAAATGGGAGCAAAAGAATAAAAAAAAAATATATACTTTTAAATGTTTATCAACAAAATTTACTTTTTGATTTCAAATTGGTTTTCCAAAAATAGAATAGGTAACATTTGAATTTAACTGACAAATTTAAATCAGTTTTTTCTAGTTTCAGAACTTTTGGGTGAAGAAATGCATGCCCTGGCATTAGAAAGTTAAAGTAGAATATGAAAAACAACAAGTTGTGATCAGTGCTGCAAAATGACAACATGGATGCCTTGGCAAAGTCATATATATAGTTAAACAGTAATGGAGGAGCAACAAACGAAGACCATTACATTATATTATTTGTAAGTCCCTGTGAATCATAACTGACAAGTGACATTAACCGTCTGAGTCCTAATGGTCAAATACAACACAAAATGAAACAATATCCCACCACAGAAATACGTGGCTTTGAACAGTATAGGCCTACATTACGAAGGAAGTGGGTTAAACAATTTTTCCTTCCTTTGTCGATGCCATTTGCTACACACGCACTCTAAGACTTAAAAACATGTCAATGAAATAGCAATTGGCGTGATTGATATATATTGCAATGAAATTTTGCGTTTCTCCACCCTTGGTACACAAAGGGTTAAATGAACGCCACGCCTTCAGCCTCCGAGATCTTTGGGTCAACGAAGTCGCCGTGAACGTAACAGGAATACAGCACAGCTGTAGCACTGAAGTCAGCTGATTAATCAGGGCAGCCTCGACCAAAATACATGTAATTTTTTTCTTTCCTACTGAGTCATCTTCACGTTTTGAATTTCTGATAAAATTAGATCTACTGTGGTCTGGGTCTTTTATTGTTATAAACACCGTTCCTCTGCAGCCAAGTTATACAGTATCAGCACAAACATTATGGGTTCTTTTAAAGAGTATGCATGTACTGTCAGTGTCAAACGGATGAAACCGACTCTTTACTGGTTAAGGTATTAATTAAAACAGAATAAATTGTAGTCCAGTGGTTCTTAATCGGGGAGGAAGGCGAGCAAGGAGGAGGAAGGAGAGAAGACAGAGCGACGAAATAAAATTTTTAATTTCGGAGAATCACAAGTTCTATGACGTCATGTGAAACAAAGTCTGTTACTCTGGCATTTTCATGTGGAGGGGGAGGGGTAGGCCTATCAGTACAGTGCTCTCAACAACGCCTGGTTCCACACGAACTGAATTAGTGCACGATCAGTGCTTCCCAGGCTGAACCGCCTGGTCGATAGTAGCTAGCCTATTTATGAGTGCTTATACCATATGGCACGTACTCATATATACTCATATTCAGGGAAATGGTTACAATGCCCTTCCAGTGCAGGGTGGTCCCATTAACTTACCATGGATGTATTCATGGACCCCAAAACAGTCAATTTTAATGGTACAAATCAACATACATCCTAGTTGAAATCAAGTGATGAAACCTGATACATTACATAGGCCTATATGTGCAAACGACATTGCTAACACTAAATATTGTTTCACTTACCTCCAGAAGGGTTAAGTCACAACTTATATGACTTCGGACACAGCGAATTGGGTACAATCATAACACTGTTTTCGACAACCAGTCACTTCCGCGAACTTCAACAACACACAGAGCTACTACGTGTGTTACAGAGAACAATTATAATGCTGAGTGTGCCCTCAGGAATGTCAACCACACTGAGTGGGCCTGGCACGGAGAAACTGGGTCAGGTATCGTCAAGCTGTCTGACAGCAAAACATTATCTCGAATCCCAGAGTAACGCAAAAAGGGCATCGATTTTAATCTTTTTATCTGAATGTGTTTTCACCAGCTCTTTCCATACACCCTGTCACGGAAACACAACTTGGCAATTATTTCATTTCTGTGCATTACTTACTCAAAGACAAAGAATTTGAGAATTGTTACGACCAACACAAATCAGAATGATGACTGGGACAAGACAAAAAAAAAAAATCAACTTCTGTGTACTTCCCATTTTAAGAGTTATTTTGTGTGTGTATTTTTGAATGTTGTATTTTGTTTAATTCTTCAACCCCATTTGGGAAATTTGCCTTAGTGTCATTCCATCCCAGATGAACTGGAGCAGACATTAATGTGGTGATTTTTATAAACAGTGTGGCCACACATAAGTCACCACTGCGTACTAATTAGAGTCATCTTTACTTTTAGCAAATAACTACCTTGATCAAACTAACAATAAAAACAATCGGTATTTATTAACGACCACTGCTACGGGACGTGAGAGAGAAAGGTGGGGATGGGAGGGAGGGAGAGAGAGGGAGAGAGAGAGAGA
Source organism: Onchidella celtica (assembly GCA_963931925.1). NCBI lineage: Eukaryota > Metazoa > Mollusca > Gastropoda > Systellommatophora > Onchidiidae > Onchidella > Onchidella celtica. The sequence continues at coordinate 8,547,690 of OZ007573.1, read as the reverse complement.
GAGAGAGAGAGAGAGAGAGAGGAAGAAGAAGAAGAAGCTGCGATGCTCTTGTACTTTGGCACGGCGACAGGAACATTACAAATGTGTGTTAACTTTAAAAGAATACGAATTCTCATATTTAATCATCAAGAAGAGAAAAATAAACAAAAGAAAGAGAGGCCTGGAGTTTGTTACAATAAAAAATTATATCCTGAGACAAAATTAATGAAACATTGAATGAGTGATTCCTTTGTTGCATGTATTGGGAATTTTACGGATACATAAATAGCAGTCAGACAGCAGACATACAGACAGATTGACAGCTAGATAGGTAAAAAAAACAGACAGGCTACTCATGAAACCATGTCACAACATAAAATCATAACTGTCGATGAAATACAGTATAAGCATTGAACACAGGGAGATCGATCCGTTCGATCGGCTTAAGTAAAATACTCTCTTCCCCCACCCTCTCCCCTCCTTTTTCTTTTCTATGACCAGGCTGCATGAATTAGCCTGTGTGCCTAAGTCACGCTATCAGCTTTCCTGAAAGAGAGACAGAAATGAAACAAAAAGAACAGAAGAATCAGGCGCTAAAACTATACCCTTTCAACATTCAGATAATATGCATTTCCTGTTCCCGCCAGTTTATTATCATAAACATTATTTGTAGCGATTTGATGTTGTACATTTGGTTTTCCTGAGGAGCTCGTCTTTGGCTTTTTCCTTCCATATAATCACTTTTTTCAGCGACAACCATCTATGTTTCAATCCAGCCACCCGCCCGCCTTTCTATCTATAATTATGTAGTATCAGTCCGTTTTCTCTCTTTCCATCGGACTTCTGATTTCTATCCACCCATCCATAGCTATCTTTCTATCTATCTGTCTATCCACCAGCCTGATGTTTCACCGACATTTCTCCGGCCTTTCCACTACTCCGAAGAGCTTGACAACGAATTTTATTATCGAAATGACTGCTCAGCCAAGCCGGATAAACAGCCCCAGCGTGCCCTCGAGTCCGAAACAAAACCCAATACAGTACACACTTTCGGCACAGCTGGCGCGAACTGCCACGAACGATGCACATCAACCGACCCGCACACGGCACAACGACTACGCATGTGTTCGAATGCAACGCGTTCGCGTGCGTTCAACACAGTGAACGGCCACAAAGAGGTAGTGTTTGTCAGCAGACGGTGGAAGGGATCTAGAGCTGAATCTAGACTACACATTCTCACGCACGATGGAAGACGAACAACTTATTCGCTCTGTGCGAAACAAACCCTTCTTGTACGACAGAAACGACCCGAAACATAATAACAGAGACCTTATCTGGGCAGCATGGGAAGAGGTGGCCACAGAAGTTCAAAATGACGGTAATAGTAACATACTTTCTTCACATTACCCTTAAATTAGGAAAGAGATCGTGTGATTTAATGTCAGACAATGAACTCGCGCCTTGTGAAATATTCGTTGCCTTCGGGGGAGTAGTTCGTTTTCGGTAGTTTTTACCGCAAAGCTTTATTCAAAGTGATACATACGTCATGTATTCACGGGTGGGAGCATTATTACAGTACTGCTACATTCGAGTGTCATACATGCTGTTTGGGGATAGGACAGAAGAATAAAAGGTTAAAAAAAACAACAACAATAACAACTGGAAACATGTCATTTCACCAACTTTCACTGATAACTGTATTGTGCTCCTCCTCAGTTACAAGGTATAGGCCTAATTTAATGTTCATGTCCATCCTTCACATTCGATACGCTTCTCACCTTGCAGTATTTAATTTATGCCCTCCCAGAAAATCCAGCTAAAACACTGGTATCATGCTGACTTCATTGTAATCACTCTTATTCGTGATTTTCTATAACGACTGGTATCGTTTTGGTTTTTTTTCTACCAAGTCGAACCAAAGACCCTCAATCAATTGTGTTCACTGACTAAACAAATTAGTGCCTCTGCGCACATTTCTGTTCCAACTTTCACCCTCCCTCCTCAATTAAAAAAAGGCTGTAATTATCCACCGATAATGTTGGCGGATACTGCCAATGTTTATCCGCCAACATTACTGCCAAAGCCGCCAACACTATCAGCAAGTAAAGCCTGGGCCGGCAACATTATCGGCGGATACTGCCCGAGGTTATCCGCCAACATTATCGGCAGATACTGCCCGAGGTTATCCGCCAACATTTTATCGGCGGATACTGCCCGAGGTTATCCGCCAACATTATCGGCGGATACTGCTTGGGTTTATCCACAGGTATTGGTGTTGACTAATTACAAAAACACAAACAAACTGGATTTATTCCTTATTATTGTTTTTGGATAATAAAAAAAAAGATCGATTCCTAATAAAAAGACATAAGAAAACAAAAAAATAAACTGCCCTGCTGGGAATCGAACCACGGTCCACTGTCTGACAGGCAAAGATGCTAACCACTACACTACTGAGAACCCTGTGCAACTGTGAGGGAATTTTTACTAAATAAGCATGGCTAAACCAAGAAACCTATATCTACGGATAAGGCATGAACCTTCGTATGTATCCACTTAAATCTATAAAATTCCATTTTTATTCAGAAAAGCCTCTCCAATTTTAATCATGCCGTCGTTTTCAACATGTGTGCAATACAAACGTTGATCGCAATGAACTGAACCAGGGAGGAAGACGTAGAAAGGTTCAAAACAGGGGATATCACTCACAAATACAGACTTTATGTTGGCGGATAAAAAAAAATCCTGGGGGAAATTTTTATCTGACAGTGTCGGCGGATAAACACTATGTTAAAAAAATGCTGCGTATTGTACCAGCATAGGTTTTGGGGAGGATGGGCTGGGGCTAAATGAGTTAAGATTATAAGTGGGCTCACCTGTTAGATGACGCTTGAGGATTATAAGTTATACATACCATGTACCCAATGTCTGCCACATTCAACCCTCTAGGCCCCGTCCCGATTTCCGCTTATGTGCGAATTCTGATTTCCTGAGAATTTGTTCTCAGGGGCAAAATTATGGGTTTTTCATGATCATTTTGTCGATTTATTGTGTATATTGTATGGCATTCGCACAGACACTAAGCTGAAAGTGTACAATGCTGTGGTCCTTCCCACCCTACTCTATGGGGCTGAAACCTGGACAGTGTACCAATCGCATGCCAGAAAGCTAAATCACTTTCATCTGGCCTGCCTTAGAAAGATCCTAAGGATCAAATGGCAGGATAAAATTCCAGACACTGAGGTCCTCAATCGTGCCAAGGAATTGAGCATCTTCTGCCACCTGAAAAAAATTCAGCTACGTTGGGCAGGACATGTTGTCAGAATGCCCGACTCCAGACTCCCTAAGCAAATCTTCTCTGAGCTCTCCAATGGAACGAGGAATGTTGGGGCCCCAAAGAGACGTTACAAAGACACTCTCAAGCAATCACTGAAGGCCTTTGCCATTGATGTGAGTGAGTGGGAAAAGCTCTCGCTTGATCGTGCAAATTGGAGGGCGGCCCTTACCAGAGGCAGCAAAGCATGGGAAGCTGACAGAGTCCAGCAGGCTATCAAAAAAAGAGAACGGCGCAAGAAAAGGCCCAGTGGTACTGAACCAACGGAGCACTCTTGTCATTTATGCGGAAGGGTCTGCAGGGCAATAATAGGACTTATCAGTCACATGAGAAGCCATAAGTCATGAAAGAACAGTCTTTCCATTCTGTCCTCTGTGTCCTTTAGTTCTCTTTATTGTCCATGTGTTGAAATTCTCAACAATTTCTGTTCTTTATTCCTCTGGTGTTGTTAAGGTCATCATCATACCTGATGGACGAACTATTATTGTAGAAAACACTAAAAGTCACTTAAATTTCTTGCGCTGAGTTCTTATGGGAACTGCAACCGAATCATAAATGTCTGTGTATCACTAGTGATTTATGGTGCCTAAAGCCGCAGAGGGTTAAAGTTATTTGGGGTATCTAATGCTGGATCACAGCAAACATTCATATTTAAGGGCAAATTTTGTTCCAAAACAAAATGGGCAATCAAATCTGAGAGGTCAAATGCGTGTATCTCTCAGTTCCATCCTTATGCTTGACTAATTTGATGTGATTTGAAAATCTGTGGCAGGCAAATATAATTATGCAACACCAGTGATTTTCAAGTCTTAATTAACAGATCAAACCGCCCCCCCCCCCCACCCCGGCGATTAAAATTTAAAAATTGCAACAGGTGAAAATGAATAACTTGCAGTTTACATTGTAATTTATGTATTTATGTACTTACTTCACTTTGTTAGTTATAAATTAGAATTTTCCCCTCCCTCCTGAAATTAAAAATCCCCAGTGCTGATGGTGACAATCAGTCAAAAAATGAACTTGATATTATTTATCTTTTTTTCTCTCAGTGGAACTTGTCAAAAGAAGATGGGTGCAACTGCGAGACTACTTCATGAGGATTATTCGGACGGAGAAAAGAAGCAGAACAGGAGAGCCTATCCTGAAAAAGAGGAAATGGCCACTGTTTGACAGGATGACATTTCTCTTGCCATATCTGCGCTCCCATTCAGTGGTCATTGATACTGATGATTCCTCCAGCTTTGCAGATATGGATGAAGCTCCTCAGTTTCAATGTGAGGATGCTTTCCAAACTATAGTCCACAAAAATGAACCCCATTCAAATGAATCTGATTCAGAATCCACCCAGCTCCCTTCAAATGTACTTTACCAACACAGACACAAAGATAGACATTATGCATCTGACGCTGACATGTCCTTTGGGGCCCCAAAAAAAGTGGATGATATGGAAGAAAACGATTTGTTTTTCAAGAGTCTGACGCCCATAATAAGAAAACTCACTCCACTGAAAGCAATGGAATTTCGTCACGAGGTCCATGGCTTATTACTGCAATACTTAAGAGAACAAGAAGGCAGAGCAACTACTTCAGGCAATGAGATGCATGCAGATAGTGTTTGTCTCGAGAGTTCCAAAACAACTGTACCATAATTCTGAATGTTAAGGACTTCTCATTATAAAATCTATACATACAATAAGAAATGTCAAAGAAACAACATTACCGGTACACCATAAGTCTGTAGTGCATTATTATGAAGATACCTGCATCATGTTTGTGGCGCAAATGCCAACAAGTGACTCAGCTTTTATTCAGTGAAGTCATCAAATTCTTTTGTATTTCCTGGACAGAAATGTGCCTACACTGTATTATATTATGTTTTCTGTGTTTCAGTTTCAGTCTCCACAACTAATGATGTAATCCTTTCTAAGTAATTAAAAATACAACTGGAAATCATGATTTGTCATAACCTAGTGAAAATGTATGTTGCAGCTGTACTGTTGGGCAAAGCCAGGAACTTTATATCACAGCTGACATCCATTTCAGTTACTTATATATTATATAAATACAGTAGAATGTCAGATCTATTAAAACTGCACTTAACAGTATTAAGTTTTGTGGAACGGGCCATGGGATTCCAAACTAACTGTTCAGCCCAGTAACATTACAATGCATCTCTCCCTTCTTCTAAACAAACTTTGCATGTTTTCCGAAAGCTTTGCTCAGATACTTCTTGTGCACCCATGTTAAACAATAAACTATCTAAAAATCTTTATGAGTGATCAATTTAAAACCATTAAAACTTAAAAGAGGTCTTCTTTTCTTTGTGGAATAAAGTTTACAAATACATATGTCATGTACGTTAAGTATTCGTTGCTGTGGCATGCAGACACAACTTTTAATTTTATGGGAGAAAGTAATGAAATGGAAGGCCGTCTCTCATGACTATCCTTCAGAGACATGGGAAACATTTTTATAAACTCTACATTGCATATTTTTCCAAAGAATGTTTTGCTAGTCCAATTCATGACGACTGATAACATTTGAGCAGTAATGATTCAGTGACATACCTAATTAAGACTTCCCGGCAAAAGGTGTTCCAGCAGACAAAGTTTGTTGCACCAACTAAGGAAAAACATGGACTGTCAACCAGAGCATCCAAAATTCTCCCTCTCACGTTTCTGGTGCCTGCTTCACCATCAATTAATAATTTATATTCCACAGGTTTAGAAGCACATGGCTCCAAATTAACAAAGACCTGAATTTTGACAGAAAAAAATAAGTGATAGACATGCAAATGCATTACATGTTATATTGATTGACTCAGGCACAAACAAACCAGCTACAAAATATTTGTTTTTCTTTTTTTTTGTTTGGGTGGAAACAGACAAGGACTCATTCTACAATCTACATCATGTATGAAAGTGGCTTACCTCGGTAGATAATAGAAATGCCAACAACAAAAAACCCCCACCAAAGTTTGATCATTAATCATTTTTTATCCTTCCTCCGTTACAGATTTGAATGGTCTGTGCCTGAAACCATCAATATGGAATTAATGCAAAGCCAATTCTAGGTGAAATTTACATGAAATCATACCATATTGGTTGTTCCCACACAAACAAAAATGGCCTAAATAATGGGCAGAACCGCTGAACAGTAGAATTATCTAAAAAGTCAAACCCACTTATGAAATGTAACCTATACAGAATGGCTGAAAGTAGGTCTTGAGTAGAATATATTATATTCAAAGGGGTCAGAACAGTCCATATTTAGTGATTTACCAAGCATTCATGATGGTAACACATGACTGAAATAAATATTTATGTAATGTAAATTAAAGGAGTTTATTTCATAAAATGATGAGAGTCAAAGTGTGATCCATCATTCTTCAACAAAACGAGAAAATCTATTGAAAAAAAACGTGGTGGTAAAATCACATGACATTTTTTAAACTTGCGGTAACCCAAGGTGATATCATCATGACAGCAGTAGGCCTAACAGTATGAAAAATCTTACCACTATACCAGCAACCTATTTCTGTCTCTTCCCACACCCTCCCCCAAAAGACCTGTATTCAAAGTTCAAAAGAATTTAACACCAAACTTTAACTGCACTAAAATACAGCATATTTCATGACTGGTAACGCAAATCAGCAAGCGCCCGACACAAACTTATCATAGAAGGAATGTATGAGAAATCGCACAGCTTTCAGGCTGTGAATATAATGAAACATTTTAACAAAACTTTTTGCGTGCAAGTAATACAATGTGCAGTTCGTATTTTAATATTATTTTGTCACTGACAGTTGGAAGAATTTTAACATGAATTAGTAATAATTGTATGTAATTAGTGAGCTTCCAATTCTGAGCGCCCACTTATTGCTTGACCTAAACATATAATAACATTTTTACCAACAGCATAACCACCACACCAGTCACGAGCAGAGCTGTCAAAAATTACCTGGATCATTTTCTCTATTCGATTTGAACTCCAAAAGTTCTCTTTGGAGTTATTTTTTTTACGTATACAATGCACTCAGATTCTTTGTTCAAGTAGCCTAACTCATTCTCCTGGTTGGCCCGCTGTGACTAGCATTTCAGCAAGAAGCTTTTCCAAATTACATGCTCTGCTTGATGTGGTCTACAAGGCCAACTTCAGGATGACATTGATACAAATTGTGGACTTGCCGATACACACTTTATAAATCTCATAGTCTTCAGGATCACAATAAAGTACCATAATAATTGTGCTGCAATGTCAACCTTTCATCAACAGTGCAACAAACAGTAGTCACTTCAAAATCCACCTCACACAATCTGACTTCAGACTGCTTCCAGTGAGCACAAAGAGATATCATTCCCAGTTATTACAGTAGACAACGGTTAAACCGAAATCGGCAGGACCATGGGTTTGTTTTCGGTTTAGACAGAGTTTCGGTTCAGAGATAGGAAACTTGAAAATTACCACTTTCAAGACAGAAAGCCAAATCACTATCATAGAGGGTAAATAATGTAAACGCACAGGCTAAACGGACTCAACACGCCCTCACTTGCACTGTGTTTTTGACTGAGAATGAGGGTGCGCGGTTGCTCAGGCCTAGGCACACTCAAAGCATGGATATATATATGCAGGTGAATGAGGACTAACTCTCAGTACAGGGAGACGTGTGTGGACGGACAGTACAGAACCGCCGATCTCGTTACTATTACTGTTGTACACAATGCCATGAAATGCGCTGTCAGCAGTAACTAGTGTTGTCTCTGTGATGTCACACATTTTACAAGGAAGTTCAGTCGCGATGGGCCAAACATAATGTCTGATTTTGGTGCCGCGAGTTTATGGGCCTCCTTCCCTCTCCCCTATCCCTGTAGTGCTGCCGCTTTCATGTACGCCTAACTACCAGACAGAAGGAAGCATGCTCTGCTCTTATTTTTTGAGAGGGGGGGATGTAGTTGGGTGATAGAGGGACTTAAATCAATGTATGGCAAATCACAGTGGACTGGCCACTGAATAATTTCCTTTTCGGTTTAACCATATAATAGGGTTATTTCGATTTAGCGCTAGTTTGTTAACAAAGATAAAGAGGAAAAAAATCGGGGATTCTTATTTTCTTTTGGTTTAGCGCTAGTTTCGGTTTTGCCATTTTCGGTTTAACCGTTCTCCACTGTATTTGGAATCGAAGTAGATCTAGATCTAATTCAGAAGTGATAGCTCTGGATCTATTTATAATCCATATCGATCAAAATATATTAAAATTAATAGGATTATAACAAAATTACTAACAATAACATTCACTACACAAGACAATAGACCTAATCCATTCGGGGAAAGGTTCCCCACATCCTGAACATCCACTTGTCTTATGACACTAAAGGAGAAATTTTTTTTTTACTCCTAACTCTATGCCTATCCTCAACTCAAGCCCAAATTAGCCTTTTCCCAAACCTAACTTTAAACCTAGATCTAGCCTACTTTGTCTTAATCTAACCCTTATCAGGCCTATTAATCATTAATCCTATCCTTATATTCCCGACTAAATGTAGATCTAGACTCTAGATCTAGGCCTAAAAGTGTTCAAAGCGGTCGGGATGTACGGAACTCTTTTCCATCCATTCTCAACCTCAGTCTTTGTAGATTTAGTAGATCAGATAAGACCTAAATGACGAATGGTTCCAGAGAGTGAGACCTTGCAGTTACTTTCCACCTATGTGTATAGACTACACGCCTGTTGTGTGTTGGTTGAGGAACAAACACACTTTGTTTTTGTCACGTGATTTCAAGCCGGAAGTAAACAGTAGGTGTGACCGTGTGGCTTACAATCTGACAGGATGAAAAATTAACTTTATTGAAGAGGTAAGTCAAAGATTTAAGTTGAACATCATGCGTGCGTTGTGTGACACACATATTATACGGCTTGTGAACTTAAGTATTTAAAATTACGTTGAAATCAAGAATAATCTATGTCTAAATTATATGTAATTCCGTGTCCATCATTTGTAAGATACTGGTGAGAAAGATGCAGTGGGATTTCTTCCCGTTAAGATTTTCCCCCGGATGGGACTCTGGGGACTTAAGTTCTGCAATGCTTAAATCTCCGAGTGTGTGGATTTACTTACAATAAAAGAAACGAATAGTAGTTCTGAATCTTGCAATGCCAACTAATTGCAATGCTTTTAACGTCTCTTTTTTTCCCATAACTTATAAATCTAATATTGTTTTGCAAAGTGCCCACCCCATTTCCGCAGTTGACGTGGGCATCTGTTTTCAGCACTGTCGAGTCAGTGAGTGTCGACTCAGTCACATAGCCCATAGCACAAAAATCAGTAGCCTATGGCCGCGCAGAGTGCATTGGCTCAGGAAAATTTAATATTGACATCTGAGAGTAGGCCTACACACTGATAACTTATTGAAGCACGAAAGTGATTGGTGGGCGTGCCTTGCTGGGCCAGCAGACGGCAAGACATGATTGAGAGTCTCAGGCCTATATATATTATTGATTCGAGGGGCGGCCCAGTATGCCGATATTATTGATTCATTTAGTATGGGGCACTTTGTTTTCGTAACTCTGTGCTGCAATATATTCTGTGAAATGATGGGAATAATTAGATCTAGACTAGCTGGTACTGATTTTTTAATGGAAAGTTTTCAGCATGTCGAATTGGATCAATATAATAGGCATAGGAATCTCTAATGGTCTCTTAGCATAATCTATCTAATCTAGATCTATCCAGCAATAGTATACACACTTACTGAACTACCATAAAGGGAAGATGTTTTTACAGAGAACTAGGTAATCCTACGTCATTGCAAACATCCCAGCTTTGTGAACACCTGTCTATTTTTATCTCTGGAAAACTCATGCAAGTGCTGTTTTGGTGTTACTGTGAAGCAGATGATCATTATGTGACTGCACAAGTCTGTTGGAAAAATCGAAAATGCTGTCCTTTCGCGCAATTATAGACCATGAAAACAAGAAAAGAGTAGGTGTTAGCAAAGCTGGGATGTTCATAATGAGGTATTTTTACTGTGGATCTTGATCTAGATCTGTCATTCTATGGCTTTGCAAATACAGTTATTTCTTTTGGGGAGGGGAGTGCCCCACCACCCTTGTTTTTTGCTGCTGGGATAGATCTAGATATCTAGCGCACTGTTAAAATGTTATTCAATAAAGAAAAGAAAATCCTATTATAATCATGTGAACTGGTGGGCTTTTTAAATCATTCAATTAAATGGCTAAATTTTAATTCTGCAGGTATAGGAGCATAGTGCAGAGATGTGAATCTAAGCTGAAACAGAAATTTTTAAATTGTTATGTTTTCTTTGCATGAAACTGTTTTCCAATACTGTTTTGTATATTATTATAGTAGCCTAATCTTGTTACCTTTTTTTTTTTCAGATTGAATTAGTTAGCAATAAAGGTTCTACCACCCATGGCAGCTTTACCCAAGATTTCAATTTCCATTCTAACAATTTTGTCTGCATGCCATACCATCAGTTTTACAGCTGCTAAAAACAAACAGCCAAATGTGGTGTTCGTTGTAGCAGATGACTATGGTTTTCGAGACATTGGCTATCATGGTGCTGAGTTTGCAACTCCCAACCTTGACAAATTGGCGGCTGATGGAGTGAAGCTGGAAAACTATTATGTACAGCCTATTTGCTCCCCAACGCGCAGCCAACTTATGACCGGCAGATATCAGGTTAGAACAAATCAAAATAGCTTTAAAATTTGGTGTTAAAGATTTAAGCAGGTCAAAGTTATTTTGATCCACTTGAAGCATCATGAATTATTCCAAAGGGGCCTCTACTTGGGAGAAAATTGAGGAACTGGAAGCACAGGGCGGTATTTATTGTTGTGGGTATTTAAAGACTGGGACAGAAAATTCCTGACTGAGTATTGAAATTACATAATGCATGTTGATTACGGGATAAAACTGAAGGGCATCTTCAAACACCTAGTATAACAAATAGTGAAGAACAACAATAACTATCATATATCAGCCCTTTATTTCAAGAGTTTAATAAAAACAGGGGGATTAGTCCCTGAAACAGCCAGAAATAATACAAATTTAGCTAGAAAGGCATACAAAAAACCCACAGACATTTCTGTCTTTGTTGAAAATCATTAAGGACCATCACTGTCCACATTCATTACTCATGGTACATATGATTATATGTCATTTGTCAGTACTACTTTTTTGTTTTCATTTGGCTATTTAAATCAGAATCACTCAACTGGGCAAGCGCAAATTTCTTCATGAAGCAGTTTTCTTTGGCATTCACACATGATGCAGATTAATCAGCATCAGATCTGTTTTAAATGCCATAATATTTCTATTTAGATCCACACAGGTCTACAACACAATATCATCTGGCCATCCCAGCCTTATGGACTTCCCTTGAACAAACCCACTATTGCAAATTTTTTGAAGGACCTTGGCTATTCCACTCATGCCATTGGTAAATGGCATCTTGGTTTATACAAAATTGAGTACACTCCCCTGCACCGAGGCTTTGATACATTTTATGGTAAGTTACATATAATGATATTCTTTTCAAAGCTCAGTTTCATTTCACCAAGAGGAAGGGGTGGAACATGGGATTTGCACATATTTTCAACATTTTGAGGAAACGTAACAATACAATGAAAGAATTCCCTATAACTTTGCATAGATATTTTGTTATGAAGAAATCTCAATGTTTACACTGGAGTGATGTTTGGTGAGGGTTAATCATGTCAGTAAAGACTGTGAGTCATTGAACTTACTTTGTGCTAAGAAGGCTGTTTACATAAACATGCATAATTCAGCCTGTTAAAACAAATTAATGCTGCTGCCAAAAGCTTTTATTCAAAGAAATTTGATACATGTATATCCTGTTTTTTTTGTTTTTTTTTTTCTGCAAGGAACAATTTTGGGATTTCTCTTCTGATATAAAAAGATTTTCATATTTGAAGCTGTTGTAACTGATTCCCTTTATAAGTGCGAAAATGTTCACCATGTTGAATTTATGGAGCCAGTACGAACGTGACTGAAAATTGTCGCTTGATTTAAGAGACATAATTAGGCCAGGCATAAGCCTTTTTGTGCTCTTAACAGTACGCCTCCATTACTTGTCACATCCGATTTTTATCTGAGGCATGAAAGGTGTAGAATGATCTTGAAAGACACACTGTCTTTGATCCCTGTCATTATTGTGCTCTTCATCATCTAGATCTGGTTGTAACTTTCATCAAAGTACCAATCAATTGTCAAAGAAATAAAAGACATGAAATTATTTTAGTACAGCTGTAATAAAACTAGATATAATGATTTATTACCTCACATCTTTTGCAAGAGGCAGTTAAAACATCAGCTCAACCTTCCATGTCATCTCATGTTAAACACTGTTTTGTATAGGGAACAAAACCCACTGCATCCTTAAATACTATGACTCATGGCATAAAATTACATTAAAAGACTGAAAAATCAATTACAACTCTGCATTTTATTCAAAGGAGCTATGGGTGAATCGATTTACTCACTCCTTATCTCAGTGAGTCCTAATGAATCAGCAAACTAAGCTTGTCTAGGGATTTATTTTATTTCTCTGAATTATTTTGAGGTCGCACTGAATTAGTACATTTCATTTATGTCCCTAAAATTGAAATGTACACTGTCATGCAATGCTTTGCCTCCATTTTGAGTTAAATTTATTTATGCGCTCAGATACATGAAGTCAAAATGAAACCAGTCCATTCTCTAAATTTTTCAAAATAGCTTTCTTGTACACGTCTGGGGGTAAATTCACTTCCAAAAATGTGATGCATCAACAAAATGATTGACTTCGGTTACTATATGATTGTCTGGCACCTGCAGATTATTGCAGTACGTTGTAAAAAATTTGCAACCTTGTCAAAATAAAGTTGTTTCACGTATGACAGTAGACTGTTTCAAATATAAAAAAAAAATATGGAAAGCAATTCTTTTGTGTCATCAAGTGAAAGAAACCGACGCAGATACATCTGTTCAGTTTACACATGTATATTTTGTTTATTCAACTATCAGGCTATTGGGAAGGTGGAGAAGACTACTATACCTACTACAATTGTGATGGTTTCCACAATAAAACAATAGACTATGGAGGAAAGAGTATAACTGAGGAATACAAACATGCAAACATTGTGGCAGGCAAGTATGACAACGAGGCCAAATGGTGTGGCTATGACTTAAGAGACATGAATGAGCCCGTCACTGACATGAATGGAACGTACTCCACTCACCTGTATACAAAGAAGGCACTGGATATTATCAGAAATGCCTCACTGGATGACAAGGTTTGTGATCCCCAGAATGGATACTGTCTATTGTTTTGAATTGTTTTACAAGAAGAATACCTGAAGTGTTGGCAGTGGCCATATGACATCTGAAGATTTTCATACATATCAGAAGCTTTAGCAATAGTCATGAAATTCGGTATTGTTCTATTATAATTTTATTTTATTTTTTTAACATTATATTGTTTGTTTCATTATCCACTAATATATTTATTTTATCATCATTGCAAGTTTTCAACTTAAGGAAATGAGATATTAATTCAGATACAAATGAATGACAAAACTACATTGTAAGTAAGCTTATACAAACATTAGCGGAAAGGATACACTGCTTTGACTGAATCATTACTTCCTTTTCTTAATTCATTTTGTTAGATATTTCTCTGAGATTGTTATTGGAGGACAGCAAATGTAATGAATACAATGCCTTTGGGAACTTGAAAGAAAATCTGCTTTGAATTTAACAATTTTGATCCATTTCTTTCCTCAGCCATTTTTTATGTATTTGGCTTACCAAGCCGTGCATTCTCCAATGGAAGCCCCTGAAGAATATATTAAACCATATAGCCGCATCAAAGACAAATTCAGACGAATATACGCAGGTAATCTGCTGCTTTATATTTTACTTCATATTCTGTAATGTACTGTTATGCATATAAATATATATCAAAATCTTTAGGATTGGTAATTATTTTGACAACAAACACTTTAGACCCTGTTTATGCAACAAAAGATGTGAGGGAATAACCCTTGGATTGATAACTGAGATCATTTAAATTAACAAAGAATTATCTTGAAGTAAACTGTTATTGTTCTTTCATGATTTACCTGTATTTTTTTTCCCCCAGGTATGGTCAGTGCTATGGATGAAGGTGTTGGCAATGTGACAGAGGCATTGAAAGAGACTGGTCTTTGGGACAACACCATCTTCATTTTCTCCACAGGTATCAGAGATACATTTTTGATGTTCCTATGTAAGATCAGGGACATTAGTGATCAGATTTGTCTCACTCAGCTCAGTTTATAGGAAAAGTTTATTTATTTATTTATTTATGTATTTATTTATTCATTCATTCACCTGTTTATTCATTAATGTGTTTGTTTGCTTTTCTCAGTGCATCGTTAATGATCTGTATGAATGATATTAAAGTGCCAGTACATGCCTACTTTATCAGGCATAAGAAAAATCAAAGATGCATTGGTGCATCAAGCAGGGGATTATTCTGACAATATGGGCCATCAATGAATGGAAGTTCATGGATTATTAATAATAATAGATCTAGTATTCTGAGTTTGGAAGTTCATTCTCAAGATTTGCACAAAGCTTAATCAGTGAATTTAGAAAGTAAATCAATGAAAGATTACAGATGTGAAGGTTTTCTCAATACTGGACATGAGAGTTTTCTCAATGCTGTGAACAATTTACCAAGTTAATAATTTTTTTTTCACAGATAATGGTGGTGAAGTCTATGCAGGTGGAAACAACTGGCCTCTGCGTGGATACAAACATACATTATGGGAAGGGGGTGTGCGTGGGATAGGATTTGTCACAGGACCACTTGTTGGACAAAAAGGAAAAGTCAGTAAAGAGATGATGCATGTGTCTGATTGGTTTCCGACAATTGCGGATATGGTTGGTTCTAAACTGAACAAAAGCATGCAGCTGGATGGGATGAACCAGTGGCCAGTGATAAGGTACTGGAGATTTTGAAGGATCTGGTTTGCAAATCGTCTCTTATGCATTCAGGCCATTGTGTGTTTTTGCAAATCTGAGAAACTTTGGAATTTTTAAATTATTTTTTCACTGATGAAAACATCTCCATGGGCCAGTCAAAATCAAGTTACCCAATGTGTCCAAACTGTCAATTTGGTCCATAATATATAGTCTGGAGATATCAGTTTGAACAAGTACTAGTAATGTAAGAAAATAGAAAAGCTCAAGCTGGGTTTAAAAAAAAAAAAAATTACTTAGTGGAACCTCTTAAATCGAAATTCAGGAGACCAACAGTTGTATTTCATATTAACAGTGTTTTGGATAAAGAGTTATGTGTGAGATGTGCATTTATGCACATTAGCTTTAAAAGAACAGCCAAAACTGTGGGTGGTAATCAACCAGTTGCAACTTGAATTGCAGGACAAATACTGTTAATGAATGTATTGTAGTCAATTCATGTTAACTCTTTCCATACTGCAATTCAGCCCAAATTAGTCCAAATGCGTCAGTCGGGGGGACCGATACATCGGCAAAAAGTACTCTCCTTGTTACCCCTGGGCATTTCAACGATACTGTGTCCATCTAGCTTCCCAGTGTTTTTGTTGTTTGTGGTACAACCGATGCCACTATTACTGCACTTCAGCAGAAATTAGTCCAAATGCGTCAGTCGGAGGAACCGATGTATCGGTGAAAAGTACGGAAAGAGTTAAACTTCTAATTTTTATTGTGGGGTAAAATCATCACACTTTACTACCCTTTAATTAAGATATATCTGTCTGCAGTCTTTGAATTATAGGGAGTTCAGTGATGTAGATTATGATCCCTGAATGTTTGAATTTTCCAATTTTCAGCATAATTTGAAACAGGCCACCTGGCGTCCCAAACTCTATTTTTTACAGTTACTAATTTACCAGCTATGTCTCATTTTTTTTTTCATGATAAATACATGCATTTAAATTGTTGTTTTCATCTGATTAGCTTAAAATTAGTTTGGCATATTTCAGAAATTTTGGACACAGCGATACCTTTGTCCAAGCATTGTAGGATTATGATTTTGGTGAATCAAAGTCTGCATAATGTAACAGTTTTACATGTTGTTTTGTGTAGTTTAAATTGACATGGCAGATCCCAGTGCCGTGGAAACAGTGACATTTCTCACCTGTCTTTCTGTCTCATGCACTTTTTTAAAATGAAATTTCCAACAGCCAGGGAGTAAAAAGTCCAAGACAAGAGATTCTTCATAACATTGACATACTGATGCCTCTGAAGGGGAGGAAGTTGTTCAACAACACATTTGACACTCGTGTAAGGGCTGCCATCCGAATGGGAGATTTCAAACTTATCACCGGAGACCCAGGTGAAGTTGGGCTTGGTTTTGTCCGTCTGTCCCCTGCTATTCAATAATAATTTAACCCTGGAAACTGGCCCTTTAGATTCATATCCACAGCACAGTGTGTAATGATCAAATGAAATGAAAGCAGTGAGTAATAAATCTTTACAGTAGGATAATGAGAAAAACTGTGATGAAAAATATGTAATGGAATGTTTTCTTCTACCTGTAAAATGTTTTTAGTTGGTAAACTGACTGACCAAGTGACATAAATTAGATGGTTTTCTTTAGTGCCCGATATTATACCTGGAAGGAACCACTGCTTTATTATGATAGAGAATTTTTGTTGTAAATTTGGCATTCCATTTACCTAGAATTTTATAGCCGGTTGAGAATTTCTTGTAAATGGTTTTGAGATGTTCTCAAATTTATTTGCCCAATTAGCTCAATTTCTGATCAAGGTTCAATTCTCATCATCAAAAAAGACTGCGGGAAGATACCTAGATTTATGACTCAGGTGAGGCCTTGTCCAAAAAGGGTGTGACTGTGGGAAAGAATTCAAGGGCTGAAATAGTTGTGTGTTGTGTGGGTTGTCTTCCATTGATGATTTCCTTCAGTCTCATTCCCCCGCGAGTTTATGTCATTTCCTTCTTCTTCATTTTATTTTAAGGTGATTCCAAATGGTACCCCCCGCCACATCAGGGAAACCCAAAGCTTTCAGCAGATGCGGATACTAAGAACTTGTGGCTGTTCAATGTGGAAAAAGACCCACATGAAGTTGTTGATTTATCCGAAGTTATGACAGATCAAGTCATTATAATGTTGAATAGATTATTAGTATATAATTCGACTGCCGTTCCTCCAGAGTATCCACCCTCAGATCCAGAATGCGATCCTAAAAAGCATGGGGGATATTGGGGACCTTGGGAGTAATGTGATTTATTGGTGCCACTGCAGTGCAAGATGTAGATAAACTAGGAAATGCCTAGCTGGGATACAATAGGTCATTTGCAATCAGAGTTTTTGCTCACGAGTTCCCTCATCCTGTTTATTTTATCTATTATATATTTCAGTAACTTGCAACCTTTGGCATGACTAACTGACCAAACTATACACTCTTCAGGCCTTAAATTTGGCAGGAAGGTGGCAATTGACATAAGGAAGATGATGGCTATAATTAAAAGTTGTTTACTTCAAGCATGTATTTTTTAAAAATAACAATGTTTATTGCTATGTAACATCTGTATTTTTGCATGTTTTTTTCGTAATATATAGTACCGTGCATGTCATAAAAAGTAACCGTATCAAGCGTTCAGTTTGGTGCGTAGTGTTCTGGTGCGCATGAGTTCTGAAGCAATGACTGTAGTTTATTACTTTTATTATATGAGAGGGGGGGGGGGGGGGGGGGAGCACATGATTGTTTATTCCGGGCAATGCCCGGTAGGTCATCTAGTTGTATTATATTTTAGTTAAAGGCTATTGGACCGTGGAGCCAAAATGCTTATAACAGAATAGTTGTTACCAACTTATGGCCAATGGTAGAAAGACAAGTTATAATGGCCATATCACCACTGAAAAGATTCTTGTGGCCAACCAGCTAAACCTAATCCAAATCCTAACTAAGCTATAAAAGAAAAATTCACTGTGCAAACAATTTTAAGACCCAGTTTGGCAACCTAGTGGAAACAGCCACGCATATAAAAATGTTTTGTTTCTTTGAATTGGTCTTATCCTCTTTTATTACTCGCAGTGAACATTAACTTAAAAGGTGATTGCAGAATACAACTTTTTCTCTTTTTCCATTTTTGCCAAATAAAATTAATTAAGGTCCACTGCAACGCCATGGTTTATATGATTATTTAAAAATATATTTTGAAAAAGTTCAGTGCGTTCTCATTATGTGAGGGAGCCCCACTAACCTCAACGGAAGTTGTATTTTTTCACTTTTGAGTTATGGATATCACCATAAAGTATAAAATCTCCTCTTTGATTTGGTGTAAAAATTATTGTAATGCGCCTTTTTATTGCAAAGTTGCAAAGACACCTGCTCCCCGATCGAAAACGGAAGTAACTTCCGAGAAAGTCACCATTAAAGATGGAGGAGCGATGTTCGCTCTCTGCGAGATGGGTGGCCTTACTATCTCCCTAGCATCGGGTACTTGTAAATAACCTACGGCTTTGAAATTTTGCATATCTGTGCCAATATAAATGATACATGTTCCATAAACATTTTGTGACAATAGGTTTATTGATTTTGATGTTATCGGGAGTTCAATGAACCCTATTATTGCTGTGATATTCGATGTCAGAGGCAAAATTAAAGGCATTAAAAGCAATATTTATCATATTTAGAGGCTGGTTTGAGACCTAATACTTTCACAGAATGTAAAAAAATGGTTGAACATTAAGTATTGACCTAAATAAAGAAATGTTCAAAAAATCGGATATTTATGTGTTTCATCGCGATTTTCTCCATTTGGTCCAGTGCGACTTTCGTAGAGGTTAGTGGGGCTCATTCACATATTCTATAGCTACTTTAGTATTACCTCAGCCGTGACACTTTATACCATAGAAAAAAAATGGTTCTAACTGTGATAAGTTTACTCTACAGCCTTGTTTGTTTGGACAGTACTGGAAGAAAAGGTGTAGGTCAGTGCAAATTTGCCATTCTGTTTGGTAGCCTCCCTTCTAAATCATATCTGTTTTTATATAGCCTATGCAACTTGATCCAATGCCAGTATGCAAACAAATCAATTAGCCTTGCAGTACACACACACTCTGATGTACTTATTGTATTAGTTGACGAAATATTATAAAAACCACAGAAAACTGTGGGGTTGCAGCAGGACTATAAGCAATGTTAAAAACGGGCAAAAAGAAAAAGTTGTATGTTGCAAAGTCCCGCGTGAAAAATAAAACCCAAACGATACAAAGCAAACTGAAGAGAAGACAAAAAATGTTCTAATTTTCGGCTTTCGCCTTTATCAAGAAAAAAATAAAAAAATGGAACAGAGAAAACAGTTGAACAATAAAAGGTTTCAACAGGAAATGTGTACAATCCAAGCGAAACAGAATTAGTATCAACTGTATCATGCCAGAAAGTAATCTGATGCAGTGAAAACTGTGCTTGTGAATTTAACTTGCCAGTATTCATGTTTTCACCATTGTGGTAGGTAAAAATTTATTACCAAATATTCATACATTATTTTAATACGAAATGTGTTTTCTTATTTATTTTAAATATAAACAATATTTATTGCGGATGTAAATCACGGATATTTATTTGTTCACTAGTTTATATTGTCAAACCAAGAGTGCCTTGATACAGATTTATATACCCTGACATCAAACATCACTTCCAAAATCTTCATGGCTACCAAAGAATGGTGGTGTTATTTGTTGGACTGCGTCTCGTTGTTTGAATGCGTGTAAGAAACAAAAAATTAGTGCAATAGAAATAAATACAAAATGAAAAGCTATGAATCAGTATGAACCAAATGTCCTTTCAGTTAAATGTCTGGTCGTGCCCAGATGTGGCTGGCACTAGCAATTCAAATGTATCTTACAAATCTGGTTTGGAATGTAGATGTGTGAAGTTGAAAATCAGTTTTGAAATTAAAGCCTTGTTTTCATTTTATTTTCTTACAACACAAAGTATTCTTTTGCTGTTAATATATTACAAGAACGTGCCATGACCATTTTGTTGATTTGCTCAAGTATCTTTTTTTTCCAATGTTGGCTGGAGATCATTGCATATCTTTGTCATTTTAAACACATCACTTGATGATGTCATGTTGAAAGTAATGGAAATCACTATTCGAATGTAATGATATTATGAAAATGTCTCAGTTTCAGTCTGTATATATATTATAAACCCCGATTTTTTTAAAAATAGAGGCTGACGTCAGTATTGTAAATCCTCACAGTTGATTATTTAGGTTGCCTGGGTATCATCCTCTTTGTGGTACCCCTACCCCTTTTCAAAATAGAGGCTGACGTCAGCCTGTATATTGCCTTCCTAATATTATTCAGTTTTGAACTTTTTGTTTTCCCTTATTTCATGGTCACAAATTACGTAACTTGTCTTATATTGTTTTATAACTTCGGTTTATAAAATTTCTGTAAAGTTCTGCAGATTTTATCCATTATATTGACACAGATGAAACTTATTATTATCATCCAGAAAGAGATGGCCAAAAATGATAAAATTATATGAGAACTCACTGCAATTCACAGTGCTGAGTACAGCGCTCACCCATCACCAAGTGTGAAACTGAATATTTTTAAGATAGTGGGGTCACCTGTTGAAAGTGTGATCTCTGCAGTGGTCTAAAGAACACTGATCCTTATTCTAATCTCTCATCCTAATTATAACCCTAAATACACTCAGCTGTATAGATGATCTTTTGCCCAGCTATCAGGTTTTGCCGTACAAGTAGGAACTTTGATCCATAATATAAAAAGTGCCTAATAGTAATATAATAATGAAATCAGTTGATGCATATATATTACATCATGTACGTATACACGTGTACTTTACTATAATGAGCAGGAGGTAAACATGAAATGCATGTTATATTTTTGTGTTGTTTGTGATTAAGACAATTAAGAGCTTTACCAAAGTGATTACAAGTTAGTTGTCCATTTTTATGTTAGTGCAAATTCGGAAGAAAAAAAAAAAGGATAAAACAGGTTTTTTTGTTTTTTTGTGTACAATAAGTAATTTCAGTGGGGTCCCATCATAATAAAAGTGAGATCCTAATTAGATACCACGTAATTCCTGTATCATATATTATATGTATAATTAATAACAGAACTGTTGGCAGAAGCATAGGCAATTGTTACTGGATTATAATTAAGAGAGAGAGAGAGAGAGTATCTTGTACATATGATACCCTGGCTCATCAACTGATTTAAACCAGCCTTATTCAGTTTGTCTTCCCTGAAGTCATATTTTTGTAACAAAGATTGGCTTCACTTATGCTTTAATTACAATGGATAAGCAGCTAATTTTTTTTATTATTTAAAACTGAAGGAACATAGAACCAGCCATCGAAATCTACTAGCCAACGTGATGAATATTAATTTCAGAATAAGAGAGCATCCAATAAATTGAATTGGTATTTTCTGTTCCGTTCTGAAATTTGAATCACTCCTCTGTTTCTACACATGCATTTTCAAAGCAAAGCATTGTATTTGAAACATAGCAATGGACATCCACCAGAATCTCGTCTGGGCATATTGACAAGTGCAGTTGAAATGTTATGTACCTTCAAATTCACATTTCTTGCTACTAGTACTATGGAGTTCCTATGTAAAGAATAAACTGGAGTCCACCTAAAGTGAACTCTTTTAAATAAAAAAAACTCGGTTTAAATGAACACATGCTTTAGTCCTGATTTATTTCTGTTTTGCCACCAATGATAAATACTGGATTAATTAACTATCCGAATGAATAATTTTCACTTAAAATGAACTCTACAGTGCTGAGAGTACCAGTTTACAGTGTCACTTTCATGTGGGATTAATGGAAATTAATACACAAAAACAAACACACCAGATTAAAAAGCAAACAACTCAAACAAATAAACACTTAACTGAGGTGCTCCTAAATGCCCAGAGGATCAAAGAATTCTACTGCCTCCATAGATAAATTAGGCAGATAATCAGTGACATAAAACAACTCTGCCATGATGGCTAATATGGCTGCCTTCCACGAAACTGTTTGAAGTGATCCTCTCTAAGTGAATAGATAAATCTCATTTTAGGCGGACTCCACTGTATATATTATGAGAATGTAGTTTTGAAATTTCATTCAAATAATGATGCGGAATACCATCATGTGTACTTTTTTACATTCCATGTCAATCAAGTGATTTCAGGTTTTTTACAAGTGCTGTACAAATGGGTTATTGTGGCAGCAAAAGTCACATTTTTGTGCTATTTTTAAACATTCTTTTCTGTTTACTTTAGAATTTTCACCAGGTTATATTAAAGTTTTAGTTCCATGAAAAGGGTTGCTTGTTTGTGTTTTCATTTGTTTGCTGTTTATTTCGTTTTCAATTTGGTATTACATGTTATTGTGGGGATCATTCTCACCCAACCAGAATGTGTTCTTACGTCCTTTCTCTTCATCATCTCGAAGGGTCAGGCAGTTAACAGAGGGTGCAATACCAGTGAAAGTATTTTCAAGTCAGCAGCATTTTCTAATTTCTTCCCCAAGTCATTGTTTTGTTCCTCATACTAACAGATACAAGTACTTCACATGAAACCGTTTGCTATTTTCAAAAAAATTTTAAAAATGGAATCTTTATCAGATAATGGAGACTACCAGATCGATGCCAATAATGAATAGGCTGGCCACTGTCAAATTAAAATACATGTACTCAATTGCAACCGGTCCGAGATTCTGAAACTTGTATACATGTATATGTATGAAACTCCTTGGAGTTAACAAAACGTATGAAAAAAACAACAGTAAGACATTTCTGCTTGCTTAGACTTTATTCTGACGCAGTTCAGTTTGCAAATCTTGCCATATAACAAGACAAACATGTCAAGAACTTTTAGTTAGAAAACTAAATCAGAGCGCTAAAAAAGGCCCTTCACCGCATTCTGAAGAACCTTTCAGTCTAGTTGTTGTCAGCAGTGCAGGTCCATTGTCATAAAACAAATCAGGAATCAATATCTATGAAGAGTCACATGTGCCCCCACTGGGTTTCTTGAACCATTCCCACCGCGCAATATCATGACCAAAAACAAACAAGGCAGTTAAATTTTTTCATACTCTTTGGGCTTCCAAAATTATTCAATCAGATCAAGTTTCAAACTTCATGTTGATAGTTTTTCAACAAGCCATGCATGAACTAAACATACAGCAATTTCACTTGTCAGCATGCTATTCTGAAAGCCAAGGAGAACTTGAAGGATTTCACCACACTTTGAAAAAACATGATGAGAACAAATCCTGACAAGGAGAAGTATTGGGCTGAAAGTATTACACACTGTAGAAAGTATTACACTGTAGGCGTAGGACTTAGGTTAAGCTAAGACAGCCTACCTGTCTCTTGAGTTGACCTTGTAGTCTATCAACGCATCGCCTCCCTCTACCGTTATATCGTCACTTCCTGTCCCTCTCCATCGAGAGTGGTTTCCCTTGTGAGGTCAATGCGATCGTACTCCGTAGTGTTTATGTTTCGCATTACCCCACACCAGTATTGTCCTCACATAAACCTCCTAGGTGGACGAAGTTGACGTCCAGACCTGGAGCTCTTGGAACCCGTAAGATGAGGCTGCTGAGGTGAGGAAGGTGGAGGTGGAGGTGCAGGAGGATTGTTTGTTGGGACAGTTCTGGGCCGTCCACGTTTCGGTGGGTGGGCGATAGGGACTGGTTGTGACGTTTCTATGTGGGCTGGTTTCAGGCGATCAATCGAAATTGTTTCTGTCCGATTTCCCATAAGTATTTGGAAAGTCTTGTCGTCCCGAGCGGCGACGACGTATGGTCCGGTGTATGGGCGTTGTAAAGGACGTTGAGAGGCGTCGCTTCTAACAAAGACATACTTTGCTGTTGCCAAAGTGCTTGGCACATTGTTTGGAGACCGGCAGTGTCGTGAAGTGGGAGTGGGTAGGAATGATTGGACCTGGCCGCGAAAGTCATTCAACTGTTCAGTGGCACAGAAAGGAGTGGCAATGGCAGCAATCAGTTCTCCTGGAATTGTGAGAGGCTCTCCGTAGACTAACTCAGCCACTGAAGCTCCAATGTCCTCCTTTGGAATAGTTCTTAGGCCCAGCATGACCCATGGTAGTTCCTCCATCCAGTTGGGACCATGCAGTCGAGCCATGAGTGAGGATTTGAGAGTCCTATGAAATCGTTCGACGATTCCGTTTAATTGTGGGTGATAGGAAGTCGTGCGATGGATCCTAGTCCCGAGTCTTTCCATGATTTCCGTCCAGAGGGCAGAAGTGAACTGAGAACCCCTGTCAGAAGTAATGTCTGTTGGGATGCCAAAACGAGCTATCCATACACTGATGAGCGCATGGGCACAAGTGACAGTAGACGTGTTTTGAAGTGGTATCACTTCTGGCCAGCGTGTGCTGCGGTCAATGATGGTAAACAGATGAGTGTATCCCTGGGAAGAAGGGAGAGGTCCGACAATGTCCACGTGTATGTGACTGAACCTTTTCTTTGGTGTTGGGATCTGCTCAAGTGGGGCGTGGACGTGTGTGTGTACTTTGGATCGTTGGCAATCCAAACACTCTCTTACCCATTGTCTAACTTGTTTCTTCAAACCATGCCACACGAACTTCTGAGACACAAGTCGTGCTGTAGCTCTTGCCCCAGAATGTGAAAGGTTGTGTATGGTGTCAAACACTTGACGTCGGAAATCTGGCGGCACCACTGGCCGTGGTTTTCCTGTGGAGATGTCACACAGCAGTTGAGGGCCTGTTGGTTCCACAGCTGTATGAACCAAACTGAGATTTGTGATGGCTGTGCAATAGGCCTGAATTTCCTCACTTGCAGCCTGAGAAGTAGCCATTGCTGAGTAGTCTACACCTACCGACACATTGGAGCGTGAAAGGCAGTCAGCGGCGACATTGTCTCTACCTGAAATATGCCTGATGTCTGTTGTGAACTGAGAGATGAAGGCCAGTTGTCTTTGTTGGCGACCAGACCAGGGTTCTGTGACTTTTGACTTTGAGAAAGTCAGGGGTTTGTGGTCAGTGAAAACGCAGAATGATCGACCCTCAAGCAGGAACCGGAAATGACGAATGGAGAGATAGATGCCGAGCAGTTCTGTCAAAAGCGCTGTACTTCCTCTCTGCGGGACGTAAGCGCCTACTGAAAAAAGCTAAGGGTTGCCACGACCTATCCACAAATTGTTCGAAAACCGCACCGACCGCTTGTTCCGATGCATCACATGTGAGTGCGATGGGCATATCAGTGTTTGGGTGGGCAAGCATGGCTGCCTCTACCAGTGCTGATTTGCTAGTCTGGAAGGCAGTGCTCATTTCTTCCGTCCATTGTATGTGAGTGGACTTTGAGGAGTTCTTTAAAGCATCATACAGGGGCCGTTGAATCTCTGCTGCACGGGGAATGAACCGATGATAGAAGTTTATCATCCCCAAGTACTCTTGTAACCCTTCCGCCGTTTGAGGTGGGGGAAAATCCTCAATTGCTTTGACCTTGGAAGGAAGAGGCGTAGACCCTAATGGAGTGATGTGGTGACCTAAGAAGTCCGAGACTCCAAAAACACATTTCTCCAGTCTTACCACCAGACCAGCATCACACAATCTTCCACAAACAGCGTGAAGATCTTCCAAATGTTGGGCCTCCGAACCGCTAGCGACCAGGATGTCGTCTATGTAGTTGAAAGCACATTTGAGGTCTTGGAGCAGAGAGTCCATCAAGCGCTGAAATGCTTGTGCAGCATTCTTGAGACCAAACGGCATGCGCAGAAATTCATACAGGCCGAATGGAGTGATGATTGCCGTCTTTTCGATGTCCTCTGGGGCCATGGGTATCTGATGGTATGCACGAATGAGGTTGATCTTGGAGAAGATAGTTTTCCCTTTCAGCCCGGTTGAGAAATCCTGGATGTGAGGAACGGGGTACCGGTCTGCTATCGTCCTGTCGTTGAGGCGACGAAAATCCCCGCATGGTCTCCACTCTCCACTAGCTTTAGGAACCATGTGCAAAGGTGATGCCCACGGGCTGCTAGATCGTCGAATCACTCCCATGTCCTCCATTTTCTTGAATTCTTCTTTTGCAGTGGCTAGCTTGTCGGGTGCCAGACGACGTGCCTTAGCATGGATAGGGGGGCCAGTAGTAGGCACATGATGATGGACGCCATGCTTCACATCTGAAGATGAAAAGGTGGGTTGGAGGATTTGTGGAAACTCAGAAAGTACTTTCCTGAACCTGTTGCTCTGCGGAGCAATAGGAGCGAGCTCTTGTATCGATGCATACGCTACTTGATGGATGCTGCAAGGGTAGATGGCCAACGAGTCAGCCTTGATTAGCTGCTGGCCACGTATATCAACAAGTATGTTGTGTCGGCGAAGGAAGTCTGCGCCGAGTAATGGCCGTTTCACATCCGCTACCACGAATCTTGCCGTGAAGACTCTATCCCTGGTCCTAATTGGTATGATACGCGTACCATAGGTTGCAATGTTAGAGCCATTAGCAGCGAGGAGTGGAGGTCCGCAGGTACCGGTGCGTTTGTCCAACAGTGTTGCAGGAATGACTGATACCTGTGCACCCGTGTCAACCAAGAAGCGACGTCCTGTGATGTTGTCGACTATAACCAGTTGTGGAGAGCCCGGGCCAGCAGAAGTTTGAGAGACGGGTGTCACTACTGCTGACCCTGCCTGGCGTTTCCCTGGTTCCTGTTGGAAGTTGAAGAGGAACGAAGTTTGGGGGCAGGATGTGTGCACGGTTGGATGCACTTGCGTGCCTGTTCTCCAAAACGATTGTGGTACCAGCACACTGACGAGCTTTGACCACCGCTAGATCTAAGTCTAGGTGCAGAGGGTGATGGCTGTGTTGCAGCGATGTTTACCTCTAGCACTGCGTTGGAGTTTGGAATGACGGACAGGTACAGTCGGTCCGCTTCCTGTGCCAGTAGCCTGTAGTCAGCAGTGCGTGACGCTGCCAGGGGTGTTCTCACATGTTCAGGCAGTTGTTGTAAGAACAGGTGTCTGAATAGGAAACATGGGCTATGGGGCCCAAGAAGAGCCAGCATAGAGTCCATTAGTTCCGATGGTTTGCGGTCACCAAGTCCCTGAATGTTAAGAAGGAGGTGGGCTCTTTCTGATTCAGATTTGCCAAAAGCAGATAAAAGGAAAGCCTTAATAGCCTCATACTTGCATTCCTGCGGTGGGGAAACGAGCACAGATAGAGCCCGTGTTGCTGTTTGACTGTCGAGACTGGCCACCACGTGGTAATACTTTGTGTCATCCACGGTGACGTTACGGATGGCAAACTGCGCCTCCGCTTGAGCGAACCACGCTTCTGGGTTGGTGGTCCAAAATGTTGGCAGTTTCAGAGAAACAGCCAACACTGCTTTGTGTTCTTCCATGGTGGAAACTCTTGGAATTTCGTTCCAAGTTCGGGGTCACCAATGTAGGCGTAGGACTTAGGTAAAGCTAAGACAGCCTACCTGTCTCTTGAGTTGACCTTGTAGTCTATCAACGCATCGCCTCCCTCTACCGTTATATCGTCACTTCCTGTCCCTCTCCATCGAGAGTGGTTTCCCTTGTGAGGTCAATGCGATCGTACTCCGTAGTGTTTATGTTTCGCATTACCCCACAACACACTGTATTTGGTGCTCTTTGCAGCCAGGAAATCGGTTCAAGAATCGTTAGGTTTCAGTTCCTTTGAGAATGTTGTTGTTTCTTTTGGACATAGCCATTCAAACCTCCTGATTGAGACATTCTTATCTGAAAGTGATTATCCATTGAATTTGTATCAATATAATGTTTCCACGTTTAGAAACGAACTATCAAAAGCTTATGAATTGGCCAGTGCCTGTCTTGAAGCTCCCCAAGAGTCTGTAAAAACAGATGTGCTGTGAAATCTGTCCATATAAATTTTACATTAACCAGGTGATAAAGCTCTTGTCTTGTTAGCAAAATATTGTAATGGTTATGTCTTTGACATAAATGTGAATGCCTTGAATTATATTATTCAAACTCTAGATTATCGGAGAGATCAGCTGGACACATTTGAAACCCCTCAAACAATTCTGAAATTTGGCAACATCTGGACCAAAAGCTGAAATATTTGTCATCGGATCAAAATTCATAATTGAACTAATCCTTCATGTATGAACATTTTGTTTCTGGACGTTCCCACAAGAACAATAAAAATGTTCTTGATGTTGATAATGATATGGGCGATATCTTATCTTTAAAAAACATTTGTACAAATTGAATCTAACCAAACAAATAAAAAAAAAAACCTCTCAGAGAAGAAGTTCCGTACCTTTTGGACAACGACTCTATCGCAAGATGCAACACTGACAGGAGTGGGCTATGCTTCTAGTGTCAAAATCTGAATCAAACCACTTTCACATTCGTCAAGGACTACAGAAAAGTCCGTGCAGTAACCAGAGCGGACGCTTTACCATTGCCACGGTTGATCACTGAATAGACAGAGTCGGAAATGCCTTGTTAGTTTCAAAATCCGACCTTCTTGAAGAATTCTAGCAAGTCTCACAAACTGAACGTGCCAAGAAAATATCTACATTATTTGTCACGCCTGACAGCCTGTATCCATATATAGCCATGCTATTTGGAATGAAGAACAATTCAGCTACGGTACTTTTCAAAAGCTGATCAGTTCCCTCATTGCTAGTGTAGATGATATTGAAGCCTACATTGATGATGTACGTCTACAACGACACCCTCAGAAATCATACAAAACATCCGCAGATTCTTCGATCGACTCAGTGAAGCAAAGTGAACTGATCATCTCGTCAAAAGTGACATTTATCAAGTAAATGCGACGTTCTTAGGACATGTGGTCAGTCAGGATCAAGGCAAACTAGTTGATGCAAAATGAAGATAATTTCAAAATTTCCTACACCAGGGTCTGAAAAGTAGCTGGTGCGTTTTCTTGTTAGTGCTGGAGATTACATCAAATTTTGTTGCAGTTTCCTCCTATTGTACGGTACTATTGCTGTATCTTTGCCTTGTTCTAACTTTTCATTTAAAAAGTCAATCCTCTTGGTGTGAAGAATGTGAAAATGAGTTTGAAAAAGTTAGACACAAAGAGATGTGTACATCAGTGATGTTTAGTCCTTCTCGTACTTTTAAATTACCGTACCATTGAAGTCAGCGGTTGACGCCAGTGATTTTGCTACTGGAGCAGTTCGATCCCTTACAAGAAGTTTGCGATAGGACAAACTACCCATTTTATTTATTTATTTTTTTCTAGGAAATTTGACAAACATCAAAAGAACCATTTTACGAGTGAAAAAGAGTGTTTGGCACTAATTTTGGCCTAAAAGCGTTTGGGATCTACCATACAGCCTTTGTTTACCCCACGACTGTCTTTTTTTAATAAACTTATTTATTTCTGTTACCAGATTTGAACGAGTTTGTGAGTGAAATTTATATTTCATTAAATAATCCTCGTTTGCTGTTGTACAGAGTTTATCTGCCTCCCTCCCATCTCTATAAAAGCATGAGAGGACCAAAGATCAAAAGACTCTCAGCTGAATAGGCCAAACGATCACGCAGAATTGCGATATGAAAAAAAAAAAAAAATATACATGTGAAAATGAAAAAGGACCAAAATCGCTGTCTTTCTAACATGATTCCTTGACTGTGCCTTGTCGGCCTCCGACAAAGTGAAATGTCAAGCAAATAGTGAGTAGTCACTAACGAGTTGGTGACATATGGATCATCGCTTTCCGTTTCCGACATTTTTCTCACCCCACTAATACATAATATTAATCATCATATTATAGGCCCTAAAGGAAAAGTAAGGCCTTCGGTAAACAACTAAACAATGGTTCACTTTAAGGCATGAGTGAGACAGAGAGAGAGAATGAGATTAGAACTAATGTGAGTGAAAGGAAAATGAAATATTCTGCATAAAAAGAAAAACAAAAAAGGGCACTGACGAAAGATGAAAAGTTGGTATGGTATGGTTTGGTTTTTATTTTTTTTAAATTCATTTTTTGGGGTGCCAGCTCGCAGTTTGTCAATAACGGAAAATACAAAGATCAACATTCCAAATGTTCTAAATGATATTCTATATTATTTATGCAATATATCTTATGTATTATGTTATATTAAATGCATTATATATCTTTTATCAGTCTATATCATATTTTTTCAACTATATATTATAAACATGCTTATTTGTCAAAGTGAGAACATGATCAAATATGGAAATAGACCATATGCCAGTACTGAACTATAAAACCGTCAGCTGATAAAGAAATGACCCACTTAGGGTTCAAGAACGGCCGACGACATAGACTTCAGTTGACAGTTCTGGAATACAAAAGACTTCATGAAGGTCCGAAACTCAGGACAGTCATTACAGAAAGCTGGTCAAGAGATGGAAAGTCTTATCTATTTACCTATTTATTTATCTGCTTAACCATTTAGTGATCCATTCATTTACGTACTTTATCTATCAGATTATTCATTTATTTATATACCCAATTATTTATGGGTTTTATTGTTTATTTGTCTATTTGTTTATTTACTTATTATGTATTTAACTATCTATGTATTTGTATATAAATATATATATATATAAATTTATATATTTTTATTTACTTACTTATGCATTCATTCATCCACTCTTTTCAATATAAAGTTCACGGAGCCATGCATACGATGGTTACAGACCAAATCGCATTTCAATTTGAGCCCCACCCCCTCCCCGAAAAAAGTAAGGCCTGCGGTGTAATCATGAACGCTTTTAAACCTCCGAGCCTTAAATTCTATAAGATATCACACTGGGCATGGAAAGACATAAAGGTGTACGTGGGCATAAAGATCTTGAAGTTCGCTATATTTTTAATACTTTCGTTGATTTTGAGCCACAACTGAGTTGACCAGAAGAAAGTGTCTCCCAACATTTTGAACCTGAAAAAGACACATTTTCTTCAGGTAGAATTAAAATGTATCACAGGAAATTTCGTTCTACGCCTCAATTTACACATTGTGGGACCTTAGTTCTTGTATACATATTGAGATACAAACCACTAGTTAGTCACAAAGACGGAGATCTGAAACTATTTGTGTCAGCTATTGCGTCCCTTAGACCACAAAGCAAGAAACAAAGAATCAAGCAAAGATAATATGCTGAACTATTATCCTTACATCAGTTAAGTTCAGTTTTTTTTTACTGTTCAATAAGAAAGCACGAGAAAAACTGTTTACCACCAATACAAAATACATGTATGTCGGCCGATTATAGAATGTTTGATTTAATTTGATAATTTATCCAGATGACACATGTACCGGTATGTTGCTTCCATTTAATAATAGCCTACACATTTTTGAGCGTTCGCTATCATACTTTACACAATTATATCAAAAATAAATTATTTTTAAACCTTCATTCAAAACTTAAATCTACAACCTGGCAACCACATTGGTTTGCAGATTGCGCCGGGTACCATAATTATTTGATTTATTTATTTTGCCAAGGAAACAACAGAGACTATCTCAGTAATGATGTTGCATTGAAATACTGCCACTAACTCCTTTTGTAGTAGTTACAGGCTGTTAACTGGGAGAACAATTACTGTAATTTTATGTTGTAGTTTTTTTTAGAGAGAATATCTGCACTTCATAGACAAAACGACTGCAGTTCTTCTGATTGAACCTTTGCAGCCCAGGAAATAATTTGAGGCTACAGAAGTTTCACCAAGAGTGTTATTTTCTCATTCATAATCACAGTTAATGAAAGAGAGAATGACTTCCACAAATTCATCAGACAAAGAAATATTACCACGTTTGATTATTTTTTATGTCATACCATGCTCCTGATTGAATAGAAACGCTATAATGACCACGCTGCACCAACAGTTGTTTAATCTGTAACTGGTAATTACAGCGCAGGACTTCCACTTTGTTCTACCTCACAGACACTGGATCAATGTTGTAGTGCTATGTAACTGGATGAAAGTAAACTCAATTGTTGTGTGATATCTGTATAATTATGAGAAATTACTGGAAAGAACAAGAGAAAATTATGATAGAAATGCAGAAGAGCATTATTTCTGTTTGTAACGGTTGTTTATTGCGGATTATGGCACGCGCTAAGAGAACGCCATCATAAAATAGCTGAAGAATACCACACAAAATATCTGCACTATCACCAATGCTTTCATTAGTTTCTCAGATTGGTTGGATTCTGGCAGCTGCGTTTATCACTAAGCCTCGTGGTGTCTTCTTGAAATGTGCAGATGATGCCACAAGTAAGGAAAATGTCTGAAGGGTATTTTTAGTTTTAAAACCAATAAAACAGTCCCGACACTTGCAGCACAAGTATCAAATTACCATAGCAGAATGCTTGTTAGTGACAATTTACGTCAAATCTTTGACGATATTTTCGGATTTTGGGTTTGTTTTTTGCTGGCAGCTATTGGAATGGGGACCAACGTAATCAATGTAATTGTATTCTCCAAGCAAGGCTTTCAAGAAACAGCTAACATATCTCTGTGCGCCATTGCTGTCCTGGATTTTCTGAAGTGCTTGTCCGGGTTTTCCCACAGACTTTATGGCATCGCTCGAATGGTAGACGTGACGTTTTCAGTGACCTGGGAAAACATAACGTATGTTATTGACGTGGGCATTCATGCACTAACGGGAGCTTCAGTCAATGTCATCACTGCCTACGTTTCCTTCGAACGCTGTCTCTGTGTCAGTTTGCCTTTTAAGGTGAAGAATATCATCACGCCATCTGTTACGTACGTAACAATTTCAGTGATGATGATAGTGGTTATATCAACCTTTTTTCACATGTTCATCGCTTTCAAAATCACCTGGCGATTTAGTTCTATTTTTAACAAAACTCTTGCTTATTATGAACCATCAGCCATTCTACTAGATAACCCTGCAATATTTGAGTATACCAGTTCTAATTCTATATTCTGGCCAGTTGTCAATCTAGTTACTATTGTAACTTGTACAGTCATTCTGGTGTTTCATCTGAAACGCGCTAAAAGGTTTCGACGTGAACACACAGCCAGATCTGTTTTAAACACCACAACCTCTTCAGTCTGCGCAAATGAGGGGAATTTTCGAGAAGCACCTGAGAATGCCAACGTATTTGTGAAGGAAACTCGCATCGTAGACAAGGTTCGTCATAATCAAAATACTGGATCCAGACAAACTGGTCAGCGACACAGTGCGGGTATTCCCAATTTTTCGCGTCGAGATCAGCAGCTGGTGAAGATGCTGCTTGTCGTTATAGCCGTATACTTGATTAACGTAATACCAAGGATCATTGTAAGCGTTGTCCGTTATTTTGAACCCGGATTTTTCAACCACGGAATATACAACAACATTCATACGATTATCATCAATTTCATTTTTACTTTAGATTTTATCAACGGATCATGTAATCTCTTCATATTTGTAGGCATGAGTTCTAAATTTCGGAATATTTTCCGGGATTTGCTTGGTACTGCTATCATACAAAACAAAAAATGATATTGGCGGCGGGGGTGGGAGTGGGGTGGGGGGTGTGGGGGGGGGGGAGGAGATCCGATATCGTTAACAAGACACATATAGAATAATATATTGCAATTTTTATTTTTATTTTTTTTTTGCACTAGAGAGCATAAATATGTGTATTGAAAACAGATGGTGCAGAGAAATCAGAATCAGTCTCTTTACATAATATCATTGGCACCTATAACTTTGAGAATTCTAATTTCTGATATGGCTATCTAACAGAAATCTCTGGGTCCCGCACTGATATTTTGGTCTGTGTAACATTCATCATTTGGATCAGTTTCCCTAATCATTTACGATTAACCCTTTACTTGTACTTAAAAACATGAAGAAATTAACACAATTATAATAAAAAAGTAAACATACGCACGCGCACACACAATAACAGCAACAGCGTGTCTATATTAAGATAAATAGATTACGATTGACTTGGTGACGGAAGCATTCGGGCTTGAAGCGTAACTTTGGTTTTAAAAAAAAATGAATTGGTTGGTTCGTCAGATAAAGCTAAAAATTGACAGTCATCAGTGGTTCATTGTTTACATTACAGTGGTTCTCAACGAGAGCAAGGGGGGGGGGAGGGAGGGGGGCAAAAAGAAGAAAAGGCTAACAGGGGAACGAAAATGACTAAGGGGCGGGGGAGGGGGGGGCGAAAACATGAATGGTAACGATTTCTGGGAAAATGTTTCTCTTATGCAGTTTTGCACCATGTCTCGTCTAGACGTTTACACGTTCTGGTCACGTCTATATCACTTGTCTGTTACGCAAGAAAAAATAATCCTGACAAGAACATGGTTTTCAAATATCTGGACAGTTCAGTTTTACTGGTAGGCGATAGCAGCATGCCCAGACTGCCGCATACACACATCGCTAGGTCAGTGGTTGGCCTTTATAAATAGGTTAAATTACAGCATTCCCCATTATCATGATTGTGTCGCAGACAAGGACAGTAACTACACGTGTACAGCATTGTCTGTTTCTGATTTACCGCCATTTCCCACTTGTAATGGTCACCATAATGTAGCTCTTGTTGATTTGTTGTCAGTTTGAGGTATAGCCGAAAATGTATTGTCGACAATATCCAAACGCATTGATGAAATTTGGGTGCACTTGATTCCAAAGATATGCGAGATCTGTCTGTCCCAAACTGGGTTATAAATCTTTATGATTACGACCCATTTACCCTTCCTGTCGATGCTTCTCTGATCACACACAGTAGGGAAACTCTGCGACGTCTTACGAGCGCCTTCGCTCATGACCGTAGGGAGTTCGGTCTCACAATAAGTCTCCACAAGACGTCAGCAGTGCCCCCAGCATAGCAATAGAAGATAACACTTTGGAGGTGGTAGATGAGTTCATGTATCTCGGATCCACCATTTCAAATGGCTCCCTCTGGACACAGATCTTGACAAGAGGATCGGTAAGACGGCAACAGCGATGGCTTGCGTGACAAAGAGGGTCTGGGGGAACCCTATGCTGACCACAAATAGCAGGGTGGTCATTTACAAAGCCTTCGTGCTCAGCACTCTGATTACGGTAGAGAAAGCTTGGACCCTCTACACCCGCCAATAGCGCAAATTCTTAACGTTCTACATACGCTGCCTTCGAGGGATCCTGGGCATCATCTGGCTAGACAGCATCCCCATCAGGGACGTCTTGGTAAAAGAAGGAATGCCGAGCCTGTTTGCCCTGCTATGCAAAATGCGCTTGCACTGGCTTGGTCATGTTAGACGAAGGATAGAGGAATCCCCAAGGACATCTTGTATGGGTAGCTTGCCACCCGCACCAGACCCACAGGAAGGCCATTCCTTCGGTACAAATGTAATGGGGTGAACCATTACAGGGCTGAGTTATAGCTAGCTGTGGTGAAAGGGGGATAAACCTGTTTATTTTGACTAGCTGGACCACTAGATGTGGTCAAGGGGAAGTAACCACACAGAAACTATACCATCTATAATCTCCCCTTATTGTTTGATCGCGCACTTGACATGTCATGTAGTGTTGAGTAACATTCCCAACTGATGTACTCACTGCGCCAATTTTTAAACCATAGACTTAGCGTTGTTTGTATTGTCCAGGATTGGTCAATCTGAGTGACCATCTCTGGTTCCATAGGTGGAATCTTGTTATGTATCACTACATTGAAAGTTTTGTGTAGTATTATTTATCTTGTTAAGTAATATTTTATCAAGATGGTGTATTTACAACATATACGAGCGAGAGGATAGCTTTTAAAAATGTTTTTATTTGTTATAGTGTTTTGTTAGAATTTGCACTTAGTGAACTGTTAGGGAGTAAATGGGTTGCGCGTTTTTGGGCGACGCTTAGATGATAGCGTGGGTCAATCAGTTCCACCTAAGTCTTCGAGACAGCAGGACGTGTTATTCTGTCCCGACTAAAAAGAACTTGTAAATATTTCAAGGGAGTTGTGAAGTGCAACTAGTGCAAGCTTTGATGCAGCAAGTGTGAATTCCTTTGGCTAATTCACATAAGTTTTACCCATTATTTTAGTTCTGGTATAATATAATGGTTAGATGATATGAAATAATAATTGGATTATACTCGGAAGTTTGATGAACTTTGTTCAGCTTGGTTAGGCAATCAGGCTAGCAGCTAACAATCTATGGTAAAGTTTATCTTTTATCTTACTAAGTTTCTATCTTAGTTAAACTTAGTATCTATCAGTATCCTGCAGAGGAAGAGTGTAAGGTTCTAAAATGCTATTAAAGCTAGCGCACATGATTGGTTCATGTAATTAAATGGAAACATTTAACTGTAATTGATGACAGCCTGATTTTATGTGAAGTGCTAACAAATAGTAACTGGAGGGTGTGGTCTAAGTCCCGCTAATTGGACCAGAGATGGACAGATCTAGATCGTTATTCTTAATCTGCAGTTGGTGCCATTCAGGCTCAACATGTCCTTCTTAGGGACAGAGAGAGAGAGAGAGAGAGAGAGAGAGAGAGAGAGAGAGAGAGAGAGAGAGAGAGAGAGAGAGAGAGAGAGAGAGAGAGAGAGAGAGAGAGAGAGAGAGAGAGAGAGAGAGAGAGAGAGAGAGAGAGAGAGAGAGAGAGTAACGGGCAAGAATTTTAACCAAGTTATTTCTTTAGATTAGTTCTTTTGTGGGTTTGTAAGGTTATTATTGGATGATGATTATTTCTAGGTGCCTTTAAATCAGCATTGTGACTATGATGTATGTGGAGATTTGTCTTGTGTGCCTTTCCGTTACATTTTATTGATACCGTATTCATTGTGAACTTCATGATAATGAGCAGACCAGTTAAGATGAAGAGAGAGGTGTTGGGTTTGCAAAGCGCGCGTGAGTAGGTCACAGCAGACGCTAGCAGGCGTGATCACATGACTTCTGGTCAAGCGAGTCAAATCAAGACCGGGATTGGTCAACTAATAGCTTCCGGAAACGGAAACTTGACTCGAACAACAATAACAAACCTGACTGAGTGTTTACAGTAGCTACAAGACTTATACGGCATGGGAACTCAAATATCGGAATTATACTAGAAGATGATGATTATTTACTTTAATTTCTTAATTTATATGTTTATTATAATGCCTATTTGATTTAGTATATTCTCTAAATAGGTGTTAAGTTGATTTTCTTCAATTTATACTGGTTAGGTCGGACTTAGAAACTTTTGAGGGTCGGACCTTGAACTTGAATATTTGTTGATAGGATGAAGGGAAAGGCCTATGCTAGGTGTATGGATGCATCGTCTATGCATCAGGTGTCATGTTATGGCATCCTTTGTAGGTGCTCATCGCCTGTCCTTTTGACACACTGACAGATGTAATTGGACTCTGTTGTAATGAAGGGATCAGATTCATTGACTTAACTCAATCATGGGGTTGTGGGTGTGGCTTGCCCAGTAGACCTATATATGTATGTCATCATTATTATGATATTATCTTGTTGCATTATGTAATTATGTTCACTGAATGTGTGGGAATGTTTTAGGTGTATATATCAGTATTGTTGGAGGTAATACAAGTGGGTTGACTTGACTGTTCAGTCTTGTAGTTGTACCATGTAGTTGGGTTTGGCTTTATGCCGTGATCATCATATTAATTGTAGTGGGAGACTATAACTTGCTATTGTTGATTGAGACTTGGGTGTTGACTTATCATGTGGGTTGGTCCACCTAGAGGTACTCATATGACTTTATGAGTAAGGAGGTTGGTATAGCCAGAGGATAGGAAAGGGATAAGTTTGGCTCTGAGTTGAGATAAGCCTGTGGCAGTATAGACTGGGGCTTTTGTGTAATAATCTATACATATGGGGAATTGAGCTGGGTTGGCTAATGGGGTATCTAAGTTAATTAAGTTTGACTTAATGAGTAGATCCAGTTGGCTGTTGCTATCCTCTGCTAATTATGATAGTAATTGTTAATTAAGGGATCATACGTTGTGCGTGGGTGGGCTAAGTAAGTAGACTGGATTGTCTCTTAAGCCACCTAGCACGGGCAGTTCTGTTGTATGAGTGTGTAGACTCAGCAGACTGTATTTTATTGTAGTTAGTTTAACTCTAGCTCATTCTATAACTAGGGTAGATTTGGTGCGTACCGGGTACGCGTATCACATGTAAGGCTTACTGTTATCTTACCGGGAATCAAATTAAGTTTTCTTCCTGATTTAGAATAATGGCCGCTGTTATAATGTAAGAATTATAACGAGTGGGGTAGCCCTATGTCAGTCTGTAGTTAAGCCAAGGGAAGTAAACATGTTACTTGGTAGGCTAGCATCTTATACTCGAGTTTTCTCCCCTGGAGTGCCCACAAAGTAATACATCACTGTTTGATAGACATACTAGACCTTCCCCATATTTCGTTTACAATGTGAATATCATTATTATTAACTTTCATGTTTTCTTTTGATGCATTCTCTTATTTTAGCATGATGTAATGATTAACTGATGAGGCGTGCTTTTAATTCCTTTTTTTGGTTCTTTTTCAGCGCGCCTATCGGTTGGGTTTATTGTCTTGTTGGTTGTATTGTGGTTTATTGTCTGGTTTATCGTGGTTTAGTGTCTTGTTTATTGTACTGTTTATTGCCTTGTGTTTATTGTATTGTGTTTATTATCTGATTTGTTTTTTTCTTTTCCTTTTAATAAAATTGGTGTCCTCTCATAACCTGATAGTTTTGTTGTATGTTTGACTGTGTGAGATAGCTAGGGAGAGACCGCTCGTTCCCGTCCTGTTACAACAATGTGTTGTTGAAACCTAGTGACATTCACTTTAAACACTATTCTGTAATACCAAACTATATTCGTTTTGTTCTTTTTCAATCTTTGCATTGTTCATGTAACCAGCGTTTGTATTCAGCTATAGACTCTGTCTGGAGCCGGTACATGGACGGGTTTTGAGTGCAGCCCAGACAAGTTGGAGTTGTTGTTATTTGATTATTTTTGCCTGAGATGACGTCAAGTCATTGTGGACACTTGAAGCGTTGTTACATCGTAGTTTCTGCCAGTTTTGCGTCCAATGTCAACTGTTCCCAGTTTACCACGGTGACATTTCTACAGTTTATTTGTTCATGCTGGTAACAAAAACCAAGAAATAAAATTAAAGATCACGTAAAATCTGAATTATATCATAATTATTTGGTCCAAATCAGGAAAATGCACAATTAACTATATGTCATGATTCGGGTGTTGTTAAAATTCACGCAGAGCGTGAGTTGTTTTTTTTACCAGGGCCATGAGAAATTGGCTGGTGGCCTTGAACGGTCCTCGCGAATTATAGTTGGTGAGTAAATAAATGTAAAGTTAAACTGTTAGATTCACGCTTGTCGGTTTTAATGTTCGTGATTAATAAGTAATGGAGTAGGGGTGAAACAAGGTGGGGATAGTTGACATTGTTGGGTATGACTAGACAAGTTTTGCACGTTAACTGGCTGGTAGAATAGTGCAGATGTATGACTACAATTAAAATGGTGGGAGGTTTCGGCCAATGAGATAGCTGAACTAATTGAGCCAGCGGACTAGCACTGCTGGGTAGTTAGATAGTATAAAACATCGTGTAACGTTCAGATTCATTGAGTATGAGGTGTAAATGCCAAGGGCAGCGAACCTCCTAAAATAAAGACCTCCAATTATTAGATTCATTGAGTACAGACGAGAAGCCAAGCATCGTTCCGTGAAGTATCTCCGGTTGACCAGTACCTGAACTGTGTGATTTGAAGACTAGAAGTCCTTGCTTATCGGACTGACTGAGCTCTAGAAAGAAAGGTCTGAGTGGGCTGACCTTTAAAAGCCCACGCTGCGCTCTATTGATGTTCGCGCCTACCAGTAGGCGTGACCAACGGTAATATATCCTATTTGTTTAAGCATAATAGACGTTCGGAGATAGAAAGAGAACCACAGCCTCATAGGAAGTCTAAGGAAACCCCAGCTGGCGCTCGACGAACGAGTGGCCTGTGTTATAGATCTATCTCCATAGTATGATTGAAATAATATAGCACATTGTTGATGAATTGAATAGTGATTGTGCATATATATATATATGTGGTATGTGGTATTTTGGCATTCAGTATTTTGTCTTAGAGGAGCGTGTTCCAATCACAGTGCTTAACTGTGAGCGACAGTTAGACTGACCCGCCCCCAAGACCGTGGGAGGATGGGAAAGAATCGTATAAAACCCCGGGCCTGTCAAGCCCCAAGCACTGCGTCTCTTCCCCCAGTCGAGAGCAGGTGTGTGTGTTATTGAATAAACGTCTTTTGTGCCCTACAATAGACTTATATTCTTCTTTGACAGGTACGTGCTCTTTAATACTTATAATACTGTTCTTGCTGATTTTAAGATGATAATATCAGATGCTATCAGATATTTACGATGAGTGTAACTCTGTAAGCAATAGGTGTATTTTCCTCATAAGTATATACGACTCGGGAAGTTATGAAAGAGTTCTGTGGTTATGCTGTTTATATTGTTTTAGATACATGTAGCCTGCTGAAATGCCGTATACTATTAGCCTAACCGAGCAGAGTGTTTGCTCACAAATGTTATGTTATATCGACGACCACGATATTAGTGCGCACTGAATGTTTAGAAGTCTTTCGATAATATTGTTCTCTCTTTCTCTCTCTCTCTCTCTCTCTCTCTCTCTCTTTTTCTCTCTCTGATATCGCACATCTCATGTTGTGTTTATTATCTTCACTCTTGATTTATTTACGTTTTATACATATGTATTATTATTATGCTAGTCGTGTTAACTATGCCATGTATACATTTGTCTTGTTGTTAATTGATATACTGTTACACGACTGCGTCTCTTCCCCCAGTCGAGAGCAGGTGTGTGTGTTATTGAATAAACGTCTTTTGTGCCCTACAATAGACTTATATTCTTCTTTGACAGTGTGAGCAGTTTTACCGCCCTGGCATGAACCGAGTGAATGTGGCGGCCTAACCAGCCGCAGTAACAAGAGTGAAACCCACATGAATGGTTCATCTACACCATATCTACACCTTCAACCCCCTAGCAGCCACATCTTGTTACAATTTATGGCGCCCAACGTGGGGCGGTAACTGACTGTCAAACGGGAGCGGAATGAGGACACAGCCTGGAACTGTATGAGTTGTATTACGAGGCACCGTGACCGGAGTGACCACGTGTGAGTATCTCCGGTGCACTGGCCTGAGAGCTGCAGCTAAGACTACGAGACTGACGACCCACCCAGGGATTCGCCGCTGACCTCGAGACTGACGACCCACCCAGGGATTCGCCGCTGAATGGGCCCCAACGTGTGTTGCAACGTTGTGACTTTGTGTTGAACTGTAGTGTTGTGGTCATTAATTTAACTGTCTGTGTTTGTGTTACTACCTGTTATTAGTGTCAATGTATGAATTGTTGCTAGAGGTTATCTCTGGCGATTAATTATTATTTCAGAAGATTCTTTACACAGAATAAACGGACGAGAGGGACTGATCACCCCTGTCGTTTGGATTTCGTCTGCGGTGGCCTCAACTGTTTAACTAGTTGTATAATTTTTATTTGTATTAATTTGCTTCCTTTGATGAGCATGCTTATATTCATACTAACTGCTATTATTCAATGCCATTCTTTTATGCATTTAGTTACTTGTGCGACCCTAAACCCTTAATAGGTTGTTATTTTCAGCTATCTCTACTTATCTGTTTCCTGACATCCCGTGCAGCGATGCAGTAATTAGCACTTCATGAATAGTATTGTTTCTTCTGGTTGGTGTGGTTTTCCACCCCTTCTGGCCTTTCCCTTTTCTTATACTTTAGTTTAGCGTTTGCACCGAGTGACCTTTCTGTCCCTCCTGCAGTTTCTGGCACATTGTCGTTAGTTAGTGTTCGTATGCGCGGAGATTTCGCACGGTCAGTATCAGCGATAAAGACATTATCTGCTCTCCGGTGGTCTCCCGATTCTCTAGAGCACGAGCACCTGGACGGCTATAAATCAGATGCAATTAACGAGCATTCCTTTGGGTCCATCGTCCACACCACCCTCCATGGTCCGCTTAGTGTAGTAATGATGTAATAGCAAGTCGTATTGTTTATGTCAAGATAACGCGGAGAGTGGGAAGTGTTCGCGTGGCTGAGGAATTGATATTGGTCGAGATTCCTACACCTACAGTGAACGCCGTTGCGAATTAATTGTTGTTCGTCTTTATCTGAAATTACTTGACCCGGCGGTGAACATTAATTATACCGCTGTGTTTTCGTTCGTGCACTGTACCGTGACGCACTGACCGCCGTGCAACCGATACGCCCCCTCCCGTTTAACTTCGCGGTGTAGCTGGAAGCGTAGAAGTGTCTGCATTTAAGCATATTATTTCAATACTGTAAAGTTTTAATTGCTCGAGTTGTTTATTGATACTTTTCTGTCATAAATAGTGATTTATAGATGGCGTCCAGAAAGACAGCAGTTGCCGCGGCAAAGGAAAACTCGGACCTTCAGTCCATTCTTGATTCAATAGATTTACTGAGGCCTGAGGCTAGGAAAGAAGTCGTTAAGAAGTTGCGTGGCCCTAAAACTCCGTCAGGTTCTGCAACGGAAGAAAATGTTAATACAATGTATCCTATGAGGGCAGCTGAGCCGCCCAGATTGTCTACTTTTTCCGGGGACGATGGAGTTTCGTCTCACTGCTCGTATTTGCAGTGGCGTTTGGAGGTTAAAGACCTCCAGAGGTCACAAATTTATCAAGACCGCATATTAGTTGCTGCAATGCGTCGTTCGCTGAAAGGCCTCCCTGCCGATCTTATTGTTCAGATGGGAGAGGGAGCAACGTGTGACGGAATATTACACAATTTAGACTCTTTATATGGCAATATTCTACCATCGGCCGATCTCCTCCAAAAGGTGGCAACAGCTGTACAGACACACGAGGAGTCTGTGACAGCGTGGGCTGTGCGTCTTCAATCATTAGTAGCCCAGATATCGCAAAAATCTCCACCGCTGATGACATCAGCGGGTGCGGCCGACATGTTGAGGTCGAGATTCTACCATGGTATGGTAGATCTCACCATGCAGCAGGCCATCAAGCACAAATACGACTCAAATTTAGATTTTGAGAAATTGTTAGTTGCCGCCCGCGTGGAGGAAGTAAAAAGTAAAACCTCAGTCACGGCATCGAGGCCGACCGTCCACAGTCTGGAACAGGTGGCTGACGGTGATACTGTACTTAGATTAGAGCGCAAGATGAGTAGTTTGGCAAAAGCAGTGGAGGGGTTGAAAATGAACGCTCGACCTCAGACTAGAATTAATGTTACAGAACCTAGATGCTATCGTTGCAATAGGCCTGGCCATAAACAAACTCGGTGTCCTTTAAACGAACGGAGTCTGGGACGGCGGGGCGACTCCTAGACGGTTACAATCAAAGCCCTGTGCCTTTAGTTGGACGCGC
Organism: Onchidella celtica; assembly: GCA_963931925.1. Taxonomy (NCBI): domain Eukaryota; kingdom Metazoa; phylum Mollusca; class Gastropoda; order Systellommatophora; family Onchidiidae; genus Onchidella; species Onchidella celtica. Next base: position 8,503,928 of record OZ007573.1, on the reverse strand, counting down.
TAATGAGGTCTTCATTAGTCTGAATAATGTTCGTACAAAGGCATTACTGGACACTGGTTCTATGGTGTCGTGCCTTTCATATCAGTTTTGTGTAAACAGAAATATTGACGTTCAACCCCTGTCCTCTGTCATGGAAATTTATGGGGCAGGTGGGGAAACTTTAAAGTATAAAGGTGTTTGTGAGATTAATGTGTCTTTGCCGTTTTGTTCCAAACCATTGAATGCGCTTTTCCTTGTAGTGCCGGACACGCAATATAACAAACGTGTCCCCGCCCTAATTGGCATGAATATTCTGCAGGAGCTTGTACCACTATGTTCTCCAGCTGTTTCTCTTCCATCCGCATGGGAATTAACGCTGGGGGCGGTGATGTCCCATGTGTCAGCCGTAAAGAGTGATAGAAATCTTGGTTTTCTTTGTACTGATAGTCAAGAGACTTTGCGGCCTGGAGAGTCGAAAATGATTGCGGGAAATTTATGTATGCCGGCTCTGACAGCCCCTATCACAGTCATACTAGAAGAATTCACCAATGGTTTACCTGGCGGCATCAGAGTGAGCTCAGGGGTGATTAATGTTAAACCCATGAAATCAATTAGTCAAGTAAATGTACTAGTTAGGAATACGTCTGCTCGCACGCTAACTATTCCTACGCGCACCAATGTTTGTTCCGTGCAAGTGGCGCAGATTCAAACAAAGTCAAATCAGACTGCAGAATATCCACAAGTGTCTGATGTCACCGAAGCCATGTTACAGACCATACCATCCAATGTGACTGAAAGCGAGGCGCGTCAGTTAAAACAACTCTTAAAGAAATATAGCCATATCTTCTCGAACCATCATTTGGACTTGGGAAAAACTAACATCACGCAACACCATATAAAGCTAACAGATGAAACACCATTTAAAGATAGATACAGAAAGATTCCCCATGCGATGATTGAAGAAGTTAGGAAAGAGATAGCTGATATGTTGGACCAAGGCGTGATTCGTCCATCACAAAGTTCATTCAGTTCGAACTGCGTTCTAGTTCGAAAACCAGATGGAAGTTTACGAGTATGTATAGATTACCGAAAGCTAAACGCGAGAACAGTAAAGGATGCATATGCTATTCCAAGAATTGAAGACACCTTAGATGCGCTTCATGGATCCCAGTATTTTTCTTCACTTGACTTAAAAAGCGGATATTGGCAGATTGAAGTTGCGGAGGAAGATATTTCAAAAACTGCTTTCACGGTTGGGAATTTAGGTTTCTATGAATGTTGTCGTTTACCATTTGGCGTTACCAATGGGGTTGCAACTTTTCAGAGATGTATGGAAACATGTTTGGGAGATTCGAATCTCAAAGACTGTCTTCTTTACTTAGATGATATCATTGTATTTAGTAGGACTTTTAAGGAGCACCTTCAGAAGTTGGAGACGATTTTCAGAAAATTGTCTGATGCGGGACTTAAACTAAAACCTTCTAAATGTAAATTTCTCCAGAGTGAATTGAAATATCTTGGACATGTAGTTTCCAAAGACGGCGTGTCTTGTGACCCAGAAAAAATAGAATGCGTGCAGAAATGGCCAGTTCCAAAGACACTTAAAGAACTCCAGAGTTTTCTAGGATTTGTGGGTTTTTATCGTCGTTTTGTACCAAACTTTTCTTCTATTGCCAAACCCCTTCATAGGCTCCTACAGGACGTCGGGGGAAAGAGGGGCAGCACTAAACTAGTTTGGAGTGACGATCAACAGGCGGCATTTGATCAGTTAAAAGATCTTATAGTTGACGCACCTGTTCTGGCTTATGCCGATTACTCTAAAGATTTCATTCTTCACACTGATGCTTCATCTGAGGCGATAGGTGCTGTTTTGTACCAGGAACAGGATGGCAGGAAACGTGTGATAGCGTTTGCAAGTAGAGGTCTTTCTAAGTCTGAGAGAAATTATCCTGCCCATAAACTTGAATTTCTCGCCCTAAAATGGGCTGTTACTGAGAAATTTTATGATTATTTATATGGAAACAAATTCTGTGTGTACACTGATAATAACCCACTGACTTATGTAATGACTTCAGCTAAGCTTGATGCTACTGGTCACAGATGGGTTGCGCACCTCTCGGAATTTGATTTCGAATTGAAGTACAAACCAGGAAAGTGTAATCGAGATGCGGATGGTTTGTCTCGGATTAAATGGCCATGCACTGTCCATAGTAATGTAATTCAAGCAGCCCTACAGGGTTCTACTGTTGACACATCCTTGAGTGATATTTTGGATAGTGGCACAGATTTAGAAGATAGGGAGGCTGATAACATTCCTGACAATTCAGCCTGGTTTGAACAGGTCGACACAAAAATTGACTGGGCCAACGCTCAGCAATATGACAGAAATATTAATGAAGTGATATCGTGCATAGAAGGGTCCGTATCAAAGTCGAAGTGCACTACGGGTGCAAGGCAACTTCTGAAAGAGGGAAGTAAGCTGAAAATGAAAGAAGGTGTATTGTATAGGCAATGTCATGAACATGATAATACCTTCTTCCAGTTGGTGTTGCCTGTGGCTTTCCGCCAGAAAGCTTTGAAGGGAGTTCATGATGATTGTGGACACCTTGGAATTGATAAGACTTTGGATCTTTTACGTAGGCGATTCTTCTGGCCTGGCATGTCACAGGACGTGAAAAGATATATTGCTTCGTGTAAACGTTGTGTCTGCAGGAAGGCAGATACACATCAGCGGGCTCCTCTCGTAAGCATTACGACAAGTCAGCCTATGGAATTAGTTTGCATTGATTATCTGTCTCTTGAACCTTGCTCAGGAGGGATAGAAAATATACTTGTCATCACTGATCATTTCAGTAAATATGCACAAGCCGTACCGACGCGTAATCAAACAGCACAAACAACTGCGAAAGTCTTGTTTGATAATTTTATTGTTCATTACGGTCTACCCGCTAGACTTCATTCAGACCAAGGACGAGCCTTTGAAAGCGGAGTCATTCAATCTCTATGTCAGATCACAGGTATTAAAAAGTCCAGAACAACACCTTACCATGCCCAAGGCAATGGTCAGACCGAGCGTTTCAATCGCACACTGCTGGACATGCTCGGCACTTTGGCTGATGAACACAAAGCAAATTGGAAAGCTTTTGTACCTCAAATGACACACGCTTACAACTGTACCCGACATGCTTCCACGGGCTATTCACCGTATTTTCTTATGTTCGGTCGCGAACCCAAACTTCCGATTGATCTTGAATTTGGTTTGTTAGAACAGTCGATGCCGGTACCATCTAAATCCTACCCTGATTATGTGAAAAATATCCAGGAACGTCTGGACTATGCTTATAGATCAGCTCTTAAAGCCTCCGAAAAAGCAAAGCACTCGCAGAAACAGTGTTATGACAGAAAGATTCAGGGAGCTGCTATTCAACCAGGTGATCAAGTTCTTGTTCGAAGACTTGCTTTCACTGGGAAACATAAACTAGCAGATAGATGGCATTCCGATGTTTATGTAGTATTGAAAAGACCTAATTTAGACATTCCTGTATATGTTGTGCAAAAGGCTGACGGCCAAGGTCCTAAAAAGACATTACACCGAAATTTGTTGCTACCCTTCACACCGAGAGAGGTTGGCGAGCAACCTGATAATGATAAGGTGACTGTTTTAAGTCGCGCCCCACGAAAATGCAATAGGTCCGTCGCGAATTTGCGAGAGCGACATGAGTCTTCTCCTTCAGATTCAGAGCAAAGTATTTGCGTTATCGAACGGTCAGACTTAGAGACAAACGCAGTACGAATGTCGGGCACCGATGACCATCTCTCATCCAACCATGACATTAGTTCTCTGGCAGATTCTGAGTCCAGTGAGACTCCGGTGGAAATTCGATCGCCTGGACGACGACGAAGGCCAAGATGGATGACATCTGGTGACTTCGTTATTTCACAACAATTAAAAACTTTAAGAGATAAAGTTCGGGACTCTTTTATTTTCCGTAAATTCCGTAGACATTAATGGTATGCATGATTCCAGTTGACTTGTCCGAGACCTCAGATGTGTCTTAAGGTTTCAGTTAGGTGGTTTTGTTCTTATTTCCTTCTTTTTTATTCCATTCTGAGCAAAAATCGGGACGATTTTTTGTGTTCAGGGGGGAGTATGTGGTATGTGGTATTTTGGCATTCAGTATTTTGTCTTAGAGGAGCGTGTTCCAATCACAGTGCTTAACTGTGAGCGACAGTTAGACTGACCCGCCCCCAAGACCGTGGGAGGATGGGAAAGAATCGTATAAAACCCCGGGCCTGTCAAGCCCCAAGCACTGCGTCTCTTCCCCCAGTCGAGAGCAGGTGTGTGTGTTATTGAATAAACGTCTTTTGTGCCCTACAATAGACTTATATTCTTCTTTGACAGGTACGTGCTCTTTAATACTTATAATACTGTTCTTGCTGATTTTAAGATGATAATATCAGATGCTATCAGATATTTACGATGAGTGTAACTCTGTAAGCAATAGGTGTATTTTCCTCATAAGTATATACGACTCGGGAAGTTATGAAAGAGTTCTGTGGTTATGCTGTTTATATTGTTTTAGATACATGTAGCCTGCTGAAATGCCGTATACTATTAGCCTAACCGAGCAGAGTGTTTGCTCACAAATGTTATGTTATATCGACGACCACGATATTAGTGCGCACTGAATGTTTAGAAGTCTTTCGATAATATTGTTCTCTCTTTCTCTCTCTCTCTCTCTCTCTCTCTCTCTCTTTTTCTCTCTCTGATATCGCACATCTCATGTTGTGTTTATTATCTTCACTCTTGATTTATTTACGTTTTATACATATGTATTATTATTATGCTAGTCGTGTTAACTATGCCATGTATACATTTGTCTTGTTGTTAATTGATATACTGTTACACGACTGCGTCTCTTCCCCCAGTCGAGAGCAGGTGTGTGTGTTATTGAATAAACGTCTTTTGTGCCCTACAATAGACTTATATTCTTCTTTGACAGTGTGAGCAGTTTTACCGCCCTGGCATGAACCGAGTGAATGTGGCGGCCTAACCAGCCGCAGTAACAAGAGTGAAACCCACATGAATGGTTCATCTACACCATATCTACACCTTCACCCTCACCCTAACACCATCTTGTTACATATAGTCTTTTGCAACTGCTTAATTACCTACAAGCCGAAGTGTGCTTCTGTAGGCTTTGAACGTACTGGGCTCTCCTAACATTCAAGCCCATATGATTTATGGAGAGTTTGCCTGGCGACTGGCCAGTGGCGACTCCACTGTCACTTTAGATTGATATCTAGTTTCGTATAATATACCTATTTGCTATTGATTGCAGTACGTACAGACAATAAGGAACCATAGTTACATGAATATCATAGGTTAAGTTAGTAATTAGAATTTTTGGTTTGAATATATACCTCTATTGTCTTTTGTTTTGTTATTAATATTTATGTAAAATATGGCCTGACCGGCCTGACATAGATATACGCTCTAGTTATTTAAAACTTTTCTTGTGTGGTTGTGTCCGAGTGAGTTAGCTGCCTCTCGTGCAGTCGAATGCTCCCCAAGACCCTAACTCTGCTCGTGACACTATATAGTTACTTAAATGTGGCGATTAGAATAACCATCTAATTTGGGCCCTATGCTGGAGTGCAAACTTTGCTACAGCACTGGTGAGCACTAATGTGTTAGATTACTATGCCAAGACATCTCGTCTAAATGATGGGCAAAGTTACGGCATTCATTGTGTTACATTGTTATTTCTGAGTGTTAAAGTGTCAGCCTTGCTCAATACGGAGTATTCATTGTTGTAGGCTAGTTCTTTTAAATACCTTTTGATATATTAATGAGGGCTATCAAGTTGGTTATTTTTGTTGGTTTTATTTTTTTCGTTATATTCCATAGATAATTGCAGGTCCTGATGGAAAAACCGATTGGTAAATTGTTTTTTGCTTGTTTCTTTCTTTATTTGATTTGAGTGAACTCACTAGATATCCATAAGTTTATCATTTTGAATATCTAATTTTTTACGTGAAATTAATCACATAATAATAATTCACGCATTTTACATAATTATGTGAACCTGGAAACTGTAAAATACGAATTACAACAAAGTTATATAAAACTATGGCATGCTGTGAAATTAAATTAGTAATATTCATAATTATGTATATAATTTTTATATAACCTGTAATCAAAATGCAAATAGAGTCCATGGATGAACAATGTACTAAAGAATATTATGAAATGTTCAAGATAAACTAAAACCTGAAACAACTATTACCTACAGTCAGATTTCTAGCATCCCGTACATGGTAATTTGTTTTTGGTAGCGATTTCATAGTGTTTAGCTTTGTACTCATTTGAATGACGTCATATGATTTCCTACGCTGAGTCGTCCTTTTTGCCTAAGAGTGTCAGCCTAAAACTGCTGGCCTTGAGATTTTCTATATTGTCTTCTCTCCTCTTGATTCGGTACTGTGCACAGCTCCCGCCTGTCCTGTCTTGCTGGCGTAATCGCCTCAGAATGGAAGAATAAGGAGAAGAGGGAAGTGCGCGGTCTGTTAAGGGGAGCTAAACGCGTGAACCTCAAAACCCTATTTTTGGGGGGTTCTATCCCTTTATTGATTTTTTGAATCATGTATTAGGGGTTGGGGGGGGGGGAGTTCAAATGAAGTTTATTAAGTTGTTTTTGGGGGTCTGAGGGGGTTAAGGCGGAGACGAGGTGGTGAAGATAAACTGCTTCATTATAAAACGAGCCTCTGGTCTAGATTTCTAACACCAAGTCGGAAGCGGGTCATTCGTTTGTATCCGCAAAGCAGGATTGATCCTTTGAACCGCAGATCCAACTCGAAATTTGTACTCTCGCCCAATCCTGTTACAGGGCGGTAAAGTTAGAATTTGATATAGAATTAGTATAGTTATATAATTTTGTAATACTGTCAATGAATGACTGCATTATATTGGGTCTCAGCCCCCAATAGTGTATGTCTTGGGTGTCTTGTATCAACATTCATAAGCCACATATGCCAATCTTTTGGCTAAAACTGCGTTTTAAACTTTTCAGACCTGTTCCCTCTAACACTCAATCTTAAAGTTTTATCTCCGCTCCACACCTTCCCCCTTCAGACCATATGAATCCATCCAGTTTCTGTATTTTCGTAGGCCGCTTAATGAAATCTTTAGAATTCTACAACAGACCAAGCAACACTTCGGGAAAATTAATCCCCGTCAATGGAATTAAAAGATCCGGTGATTGGGCAGAACGTGAGCAGAATGCTCTTTCAATGCACAGTCTCGAATAAGAATCTTAAACGGCGAGTCTTTATTGTCACATTCCGTGTAATGTGGTATTATTTCATGGCTGCTGTTAGCCGCTCCCGCCCCCACCCCCCCCGCCCCCATGCACCACCACTTTACGCCAGCTCTCGAAATCCAAAATGTCTATCTAGGGCCCCCACCTCCGCCCTTCCCTCTCACCTAACTGCCTTTAAGAGCCACTTACTGAACTTGAACCTATATATCAAAATATTAAGCACAACTCTCCGTATTTATGTATGAATTTGTTTTTGCTACTTATCGCAGTTATTTGTTTTTGGGTCCATATTGTTTAATTATTTGTTTTTGGTCCTTATTGCTTAATTATTTGTTTTTGGTCCTTATGGCTTAATTATTTGTTTTGGGTCCATATTGTTTAATTATTTGTTTTTGGTCCTTATGGCTTAATTATTTGTTTTTGGTCCTTATGGCTTAATTAATTGTTTGGTTCCATATTGATTAATCATTTGTATTTGGTCCATATTGTTTAATTATATATTATGTTTTTGGTCCATATTGTTTAATTATATATTATGTTTTTGGTCTATATTGTTTAATTATTTTTTATCTGGCTTACATGTCACAAATCCCAGACTGGGAGATGTAATAAGTTATGACAGGACAACAATCACGAACGAACAAGTTTAACACTTAACAGAACAACCCATCAGACTCACACATTTATTAAACATAATTATACAGATAATAGCGCAATTACATACATTATATTATTGAATTTAACTGCCGTACAACGGCCTTATTCCCACATGCACTCTTCCTCGGATCCACAACCCGGTAGTTACTTCCTAAAGACACTTCGGCCTCAGCCTCTCCCCTCAGGGTCTTAATAGCACATTAATAATTCACTGGCACCGCAGTCTCTCAATATCACCTTCCTATTGCCATAACACCTTAGCATTCCACTAGCACCTCAGCAGGGCAATAGCACATTATCCTTTCAATAGCCCATCAACATGGCAATAGTACATTATCATTTCAATAGCCCATCAACGTGGCAATAGTACATTATCATTTCAATAGCCCATCAACGTGGCAATAGTACATTATCATTTCCATAGCCCATCAACATGGCAATAGTACATTATCATTTCAATTAGCACATTCACGCTCATATCTACGTCCCTGTCCGTGGCCAGACTGCCACGACTTTATGTGCCTCTACTGTCCTGCACCGACAGCCTCACTCTTGGCCTAGGTGTGGCCTCCGGCCCTATGCTGGCCTATCCCCTGTGCTCACCGAGGTGGCTCTTCGGCCCGTCCCCGACACCTACAAGAATAACATTACATTGGTATAATACCATACCATTTCTATTCACTCCACCTCTCCTTACAACCCATGAAGCGTACACACAATAGTTCACATTTCACGCACCAAACATCTTACGGTAACACACCTCCATCGTAGTACACAATACTCACTCGTGCTACAAATCCATGAACTCAACTTTCATCTATCGCTCATGGCGCACATTGCTATATCCAATATCAAGGACTTCCACATTCCTCACATATACTTATGTACATCATGGTAATAGACGAATATAATACATCAATCATAATTATCAATCATCGTTTCACCTACCAGTCATCACTGGAAAAAACTCTCTCACTAGTCTTCCGACTGCTCCCCTTATGTTCGCCCTCTGGGCTTTCTCTTGCGTCCGCTCTTTAGGACGTTCTAACTTGCAGTGATAGTAATACAGTGCTTTCGCCTCATTCAGACCCCCACCACTCATAACATGCACGCTTTCCCTTACTTGTCTACGTGCGTTAATTTTACTCTCCTCCTTTCCCCCCGTAATTATTAACTATCGCTCACTCCACTCGTGACATCATCCCCCACCCCAAAAAAATTAATGCAATTAATTTCAAATCGCATCAAGATGACTGTCAACGAGTGAGCGTGAGCAATACCTACATTAAAAATGACCTACCAATGCCCCTAGCACATAAAATACCGGAATCAGGGGAAAATATGGGGATCAATATGCCCTGCACTATGCATATATGTATCACATCATCACTAGCTAACTAAACACAATACCTAATACAGAATCAAAAACCAATCAACCTATCAACCATTCTTCATATCATATTTATAATGTCAATATTTTAAAGTCGACGACTCATTCACACAGATCCTGTCAATGTTCCTGTCCTCCGATGTATAAGCTCCTGAACTCTTCCCCTAGGCTCGACTAAGGTAGTCGGCGATATGATTGCTGGTTCCTGGAATTGGTTGAATAACGAAGGTATACGGCTGCAAAGCCAATGCCCATCTAGACAAGCGTGGGGTGGACGAACGATTCTTCGACAAAAACGTTAGTGGCTTGTGGTCTGTCTGGATACAAAATTCTCGTCCCATGAGATAACGTCCTAATTTCTGGACGGACCACACAATGGCAAGACACTCCCGCTCTATCACAGAATACTTTCTTTCTCTCTGCAATAACTTCCTACTGACATAACATACAGGATGGAAACATTCGTTCTTCTCCTGTAGAAGACAAGCGCCGATACCAGAGTCCGACGCATCCGTTCTGAGGATAAAATTAGATCGAAAATCGGGTAATATCAGAATGGGTGACGATGATAATGCTGTCACCAAATTATCAAATGCTGTCTGACATTCAGACGTCCACTGGACCTTATCGGGTTGTCCCTTCTTAGTAAGGTCAGTAAGAGAAGATGACAAGGAGGAAAAATTTGGAATGAACTTTCTGTAATAATTTAAAATTCCCACTAAGCTTCTGACTTGTTTCTTTGTTTTTGGGATTTGCAACCCTACTAATTTGTCAATTTTTGTTACTTCAGGTCTCTGAACACCTCTACCCACAATATGTCCTAAGAATACTATCTCTGGACATGCCAAATCCATCTTTGCGGGTTTAGCAGTTAACCCAAACTGACGTAATCGTTTAAAAATTACTGTTAGTGTCTGAATATGATCAGACCATGTCGACGTATGACATGCTATATCGTCAAAGAATGACACGACATTAGGTATGTCCTTCAACACCAGTATGAGAATACAGATACTCTGGTCTCTCATGGAACCTCTGCAGCATATCAACATGGAAAACCTTTACTGATCCATCAATGTGGATAGCGTAATCTACCTTTGAAACAACTCGCTCAATAACATAAGGACCTTTCCATGTCATCAATAACTTATTATGGTCCGTAGGTAATAACAATAGGACCTTGTCTCCTGGCTTAAAAATTCTCAGTTTGGATCCTCTATCTTTATAGTCTTTTGCTCTTTTTGAAGCGATACTAGAAGCTTCTTCCGCAATATTCTGAAGAGGAGCCTGGGGTGTACGACCCTTATGCGTCGTCTTTTGGCACGCACTGCACGTCTTACAATATAACCGTACATCTCTGTATACTGACGGCCAATAAAAATTTTTCAGAACTCTTTGCTTGGTTCTAGCACTTCCCATATGATCCGCTAATGGAACATCATGGGCCAGACGCAATACCGTTGTAATCAAGGATACTGGCACCACTACCTGCTTTAAAATGGAGGCCACCGTTACATACTTACGGAACAGAATGCCCGCCTGAATAACAAAGGACGACGACCCGTTCTTATATTTGCTCGTTTTCTCCGTTCGCGCCTCCTCAAAACATGGATTCAATGATGGGTCCTCGCTCTGCAATCTTGCCAAGCGCTCTGGCGTGACATCTAGGTTGACCGCTGGCGTTGCCAAAGGTCTAATCTTACTTTCATCACCTACCTGTCGACGTGTCTCGACTGCGGCACAAAAGTCAATACCTTTTGATTGCGACCATGCCTGCACATTCTCCTCGGAAGGGGAACCTACCCGAGATACATTACCAATGATGAGCTGGGCGCCTGGAAAGCAACCAACGACTGCTTCGACTTCCCCGCTAAGGAAAGGTGTATCTATCACTATTCTTGCCATGGGTAATTTCTCTATGGCCCCTGAAAATTGGATGCACGGGACAGTCTCACCTGTAAGCTGTGAATCCCGAATGCAGTCCCTATGCACTCCCACAACGGTAGATCCTGTATCTCGTAAAACCGAGACCGGTTCGTCCCCAACAAACCCCGGATAAACCCTAAGACCACCTCCTGTATGACATGAATTTATAACGGGGATCTTTCTCCCACAAGGTAAAACACCGGAAGATAATAACTTCTCACAACTGGGACACTTAGAATACTGTCCGCCTCCGTTGTCCGATGTAACACACGCGGCTGCATGGTGAAATTTATTAGGGGAACATGGACTGGAGCCACTGCGATTGTCATCCACGTTCGCCGCTATCCTACCTGCAGGGCAATTCACGCTGATGTGATCTGCTCTTCCGCAACTTAGCGGCCCTACAATCGCGTGAAAAATGCCCCACGCGTCCGCAAGTCCAACATTCCGCTCCCTGTGCTCCGCTAGACCTGGGTCCCCGTGACCCATCGCGACCGGAACTAAAGTCCCTATGCCGTCGGTCATCGGCAAAGGTCACAAATCGCCCTCGGCCATTACCGCGACCTAGCCCTCCTGCTCGGTCAAACTTACCGGATCCATATGCAGGCGATTGGTGATACCCCCTACGTTGCCCCTGGGCCTGCCCATTATAGGCCCCACGCTGACGCGACCTGTCTTTATGTCCTGTCGGCGACCCCTCAACCACGGCGACGTAACCAGCATCCTGCACGTACGCCCTCGCTACTGGCTTGGACGGGTGTGCCGTACGGTATGCTTCCGCCAACTTAGACGCCTCCTGCAAAGTCGCGGGTTCGTTTTCTTTCAGGAAAGCCACCAGATCTTTATGGCACGACGCGTACAGCTGGTCACGGATCATTAGGTCTTTCAATTTAGCAAAATCCGCGCCCACATGCGCCAAGTCCATCCAGTTCGTGAAATATTCTGTTAGTCTCGCGACGAAGGCAGCAAAGTCCTCCCTGGTATCCGCACGTGCTCGCCTAAACTGCTCCCGGAAATATTCCTCCGTACGCGCAAATCGGCGAAGCAGCAAAGACTTCAGCTTATCATAATCATGTACGTCTTCGCGCTGTAGCTCTTTAAAGTAGGTTAACGCTCGCCCCTGCAACAAGGAAGCCAGGTACGTGGACCATAATTGTTTATTCTCCCCCCATTGCAGCTGTGCGTTCAGTTCGAACCTGTAAAGGAAGGCGTCTATGTCGTCCTTCCGGTCGTCGAACGTAGGGAGCTTAATCCTAACGCCACCTTTATTTTGCCCCTGCCGCTCAACTGTTTCCGTTGGCGCATTCTTCTTGCTTTCCAATTCTGCGATTCTTATTCGCGCGTCTGTCTCCCGCTCTTGAGCTTCTATCTCCCTTAACTTTAACTCCCTTTCCTGTTCCTTATCCTTAGCCTCTCTTTCCTGTTGCTTAAACTCCCTTTCCTGTTGCCGCTCTTGAGCCTCTTTTTCTCGCTCTCTATCCTTAGCACGCTCATCGCGCAATTCTGCCTGCTGCTCTTTAATCCAGCCGCGCAGCTCCTCTCCCTCAAGGCCAAGTTCCGTACCCAATTTCATGAGCTCACGGAGACCGCCATTTCACAGATTTATGGTTATGGTATCTATTATGAGAACGACCAACCTGTCGGTATGATCACTAACCAGAGACCTGAGATCACACCAGATATAACAACACCCACTTGTCTCAAATACAATTCAGAAATTTACCTACTTCCTAACTAATTCTATATTCATTAAATGTACAGCACTATTAAATAACAAAAGCGAAAAGAAAAGACAAGAATGAGGAAATTCAGAAGATGGACCACCAGGACATCAAAGACAACGAACCAGACTAGGACAAAGCTTCTAAAAAAAAATATAATGGAAAAAAAAATGCAACCTAACTACGCCGATTACACTACAAGGTACGAACAAGAACAGAGTCTGAAAAAAAAGAACGTATCTACAGATAGGTCAGAGAGGGACAAGAGAAACGTCTTCCTAAAACAATGAGGAAGATGGAACGCCACAATCTACACAAAAATACAGGTCCCTATAGAACTGTTCACTGTGATGAACGCGGTTCCAAGTTTAGCCCACCTCCCGAAGAGGATAAACTACGCTCACCACAGCAAACCCGCGCCACCGCCCGTATAATCTATTACGACAAAAACAGAAAAACAGCGGAAAAAGACAGGTGAACAGACAGCCCTCAATCCAGGGCACAAAAATTTTGACTTTTACTTAACTTTTGAATTTTTGAGTATAACTCCTCCCTTTAATCGGAGCTCTGGCTGCTTGACCTCTACAGGCTGGCACACACACTCTCTGCAGAAATTTAAGTACACATTAATACCTATTCATAAAAATACATACATCAATACATATTCATAAATATACATAAATTATACCATCATGAAATTTCCATTCATCCCACGAACAAAGACAGCACAAATTCCTACCACAAGATAAGCATTACGTGGACAAAAACTAAAGTAACAATTGCCCACTGACAAATACCTACTAACTAAATATTACGAAAATGGACGAGTCACAACGGACGAGCCCCCAGTGTCACAAATCCCAGACTGGGAGATGTAATAAGTTATGACAGGACAACAATCACGAACGAACAAGTTTAACACTTAACAGAACAACCCATCAGACTCACACATTTATTAAACATAATTATACAGATAATAGCGCAATTACATACATTATATTATTGAATTTAACTGCCGTACAACGGCCTTATTCCCACATGCACTCTTCCTCGGATCCACAACCCGGTAATTACTTCCTAAAGGCACTTCGGCCTCAGCCTCTCCCCTCAGGGTCTTAATAGCACATTAATAATTCACTGGCACCGCAGTCTCTCAATATCACCTTCCTATTGCCATAACACCTTAGCATTCCACTAGCACCTCAGCAGGGCAATAGCACATTATCATTTCAATAGCCCATCAACATGGCAATAGTACATTATCATTTCAATAGCCCATCAACGTGGCAATAGTACATTATCATTTCAATAGCCCATCAACGTGGCAATAGTACATTATCATTTCCATAGCCCATCAACATGGCAATAGTACATTATCATTTCAATTAGCACATTTACGCTCATATCTACGTCCCTGTCCGTGGCCAGACTGCCACGACTTTATGTGCCTCTACTGTCCTGCACCGACAGCCTCACTCTTGGCCTAGGTGTGGCCTCCGGCCCTATGCTGGCCTATCCCCTGTGCTCACCGAGGTGGCTCTTCGGCCCGTCCCCGACACCTACAAGAATAACATTACATTGGTATAATACCATACCATTTCTATTCACTCCACCTCTCCTTACAACCCATGAAGCGTACACACAATAGTTCACATTTCACTCACCAAACATCTTACGGTAACACACCTCCATCGTAGTACACAATACTCACTCGTGCTACAAATCCATGAACTCAACTTTCATCTATCGCTCATGGCGCACATTGCTATATCCAATATCAAGGACTTCCACATTCCTCACATATACTTATGTACATCATGGTAATAGACGAATATAATACATCAATCATAATTATCAATCATCGTTTCACCTACCAGTCATCACTGGAAAAAACTCTCTCACTAGTCTTCCGACTGCTCCCCTTATGTTCGCCCTCTGGGCTTTCTCTTGCGTCCGCTCTTTAGGACGTTCTAACTTGCAGTGATAGTAATACAGTGCTTTCGCCTCATTCAGACCCCCACCACTCATAACATGCCCGCTTTCCCTTACTTGTCTACGTGCGTTAATTTTACTCTCCTCCTTTCCCCCCGTAATTATTAACTATCGCTCACTCCACTCGTGACATTACATTTGGGTCTATTCTTTTTATTTACCCCCAAGGAACTGATAGTTCAGATGCTTGTCGACTATAATATTTAGCTATACATTTACAACTAAACATTCCTTAGTATGTTAATATTGCTTCATTAAAACAGGTTCTGCAAAGTTAATGACTCTTCATGATTACTGACTGAATAAACCAAGAATCAAATCTGACAATGGTCAGTGTCACACATTTATGTCAGGACTGCAAGTGGCCATTATTTTATGGTGGCCGTTTGTTTTATTCCCCAAGTTTGGAAGACAGCGGAAATAGTATAGTGTCTTTGCAGTGGCGTACCGTGGGTTGCCAACGCCCAGGGCAGGGCAATTATTGCGCCCCCTGATCTGTTTATTTGCCCCGTCACGTTGAAAAACTGTAGAATGCTCCAGTATTGGAAGATTTTCTGTGTTTTGTGTTTTCGGGGACGGGTTAGGGGGGGGGGTATTTTCTATTTATTGTTACTACTTTATATACTGTTATCTTTAATTTATTGAAATTTTGCGCCCATAAACATTTTTGTGCCCGGGGAACCACCTATGTGGCCACACCCACGATACGCCACTACGTCTTTGATTTCTTCCCTCTACTCAAACAGATAATGGATTCATGTGCTATCGACTAGAAGAAAGAGTAGAATGAAAAAATATGTAATGAAAGTTCTAATATTAAACATTATCATCACATAAAATGCTAGTTTAAATTTTGTATTAATTTCCACATTGAGTGAACAGAAACATGAGGAATTTTGATTGCCAAGGGAATTCATGTATTAGCTTTGAATGAACTTTTAGTGGATCATTCAACCCAAACGGTTGCGATTTTGTGTTTTTTTGAAAAGTATGTTTGAGTGTTGCTTGTTTTCTCTATCTATCTATCTATCTATCTATCTATCTATCTATCTATCTATCTATCTATCTATCTATCTATCTATCTATCTATCTATCTATCTATCTATCTATCTATCTGTCTATCTGTCTGTCTGTCTGTCTGTCTGTCTGTCTGTCTGTCTGTCTCTCTGTCTGTCTGTCTGTCTGTCTGTCTGTCTCTCTGTCTCTCTGTCTGTCTGTCTGTCTGTCTGTCTGAATATCTATCTATCTATCTATCTATCTATATATCTATCTATCTATCTACCTATCTACCTATCTATCTATCTATCTATCTGTCTATCTATCTGTCTATCTATCTATCTATCTGTCTGTCTGTCTGTCTATCTATCTATCTATCTATCTATCTATCTATCTATCTATCTATCTATCTATCTATCTATTTATCTATCTATCTATCTATCTATCTATCTATCTATCTATCTATCTATCTATCTATCTATCTATCTATCTATCTATCTATCTATCTATCTATCTATCTATCTATCTATCTATCTATCTATCTATCTATCTATCTATCTATCTATCTATCTATCTATCTATCTATCTATCTGTCTGTCTGTCTGTCTGTCTGTCTGTCTGCCTG
The DNA here is from genome assembly GCA_963931925.1 of Onchidella celtica. NCBI lineage: Eukaryota > Metazoa > Mollusca > Gastropoda > Systellommatophora > Onchidiidae > Onchidella > Onchidella celtica. The sequence goes on along the minus strand of OZ007573.1, from coordinate 8,487,320 downwards.
TTTGTCTATTCATCTATTTATCTATCTATCTATCTATCTATCTATCTATCTATCTATCTATCTATCTGCTGCCTGTCTATTTGTCTGTCTGTTTGTATGCATGTGTGTGTCTGTCTGCCTGTCTATCTGTCTGTCATGAAATATGTCCGGTGGTAACCACACTTTTGTGTCTTAAGACCATGGGTGAAAAATCTTTTTCTTATCAAGGGGCTCAGATATGGAATTCTCTGCCTCTGTCTTTGGGAGACCTTAACATTTTATGACTTTTAAACATCAGCTGAAGCCTCATCTTTTTACACTCTGAATGTTCACCAAGCTTTTGTTTTCTCCTGAGTGTACCTGTGTATTGTATGTGTAATTTACATGATATTAAAAATATTGTAACCCGCGTAGAGCCTGGTTGCTAACGGGATGAAGCGCTATTATAAATGTTATGTATTATTATTTTTTTTATTACAATGTATTAGAATCCAGTATTTTAATTTCTTGGTCATTTATTTTTTACTGTGAACTTCCATCTAAGCAAACCATGAACACTGTAATTTGCCCACGGCGAGCACAGAGATTTATTTGCTGTGCTATCTATCTAACTTCACAAAAATGAAATACAGGAAGTAAAAATGATTCTGCACATTCAAAGTGTATCGCGTTACATTCAGGCTCTGATTACTTGGTATTACTTTGGTGTAGAACCAGCCTCCTCGCACTCGGGACACACCCATACGTCCTCAGCTCTCCGCGCCATCATGTCGGACAAGGTCCACTTCTCACTAACAACTCCAGTAAGATGTTGATTGAACAGTCGTCTTGCAGTACCACACAACCGGCTCTTGACTCCACAGTATATCAGGCTCTGATGATACAAATATAGTGATAATTATGTCATTTTGCCGGTGATCCGTGACAACGATTGCACTGTGCCAGCCAGTATGGCTCTGTCAGTCCGACATACAATATAATTTGTATCAGCTTTTCGTGGGGTTGGTAGCATCACCGTTGGGACGGAGGGAGGGAGTGGGTCTCTACATCAAACTGACGTCGGCGCAATAGCGTAACCAGCGGGTCTACGTAGGAACGATGTCTATCCCATGTTCAAACGTGGCGTTAACCTACGGGTCATATTTCCCTAGGGTTGCTGGTTGTGCGTTGTGGCGTATGTTTCTGTTGTAGCTTTACATGCCTGGGTAAGATGGGGGCGGGGATAACGGAGGGGTGTCAACAGAAAAGAAGAACAACAGTAAACAGGTCACAGTCAAGACACCAAGTCTGTTCCATCAGTTTTTATTCCGCATTTTACTAACTGGTACCAGTTAAATCTGTTTTTCAGTCCTTTCCTGTTGTCTTATTCCTTTCCTTATTTTTGCTTTTCTTAAAATGACGTCCAATCTATTTCTCTCACTTTCACTTTCTTCATAATTATGTAATGTCTGTATTCTGCACCACACAGGCTCAAACCAGGAAGCAGGACGTTTTACGAGGGGAAAAACCATGCTCCAACAACTAAGTAGTTTTCTTTTTTTAGCTTGACGTACTTGTGGTTCGCGGTTGTGACAGTATCCTGAAAGGATAATAATATAGCCTACTAGTGACGACCCCGGTTCTTGTTTCTCGGATCTTCCTTTTCTGAAAAACTTCTAGTACAAAGAAGAGGTTATAACAAAGGCACTTTCTTTTGAGTAAAATGCGTAGTGGCACTTTTCGAGCTGTTTCACAGTTCTGATTTACTGTAAGTCCTTATCTTAATATAAGACTAAAGCCGAAAAAGTTTAACGTCGAAAATCTCAGCTGTGGAAAATATGGAGTTGGAACAAACCAGAACAAAGGTCCCATTATGTCAGCTTTGGCAGTAAAAAGTAGGAACCCGGAACCTTTCATGGTAAAACCATTCATTATGACGTTTCTAAGTTAAGGCATTGTATGAAAGTCAAAATCATCATTCAACTTATTCTGTAATATTAATACATGTAGAGTTATCTTTATTATGCTGACTCAGCCAGTGGACAACGCTGGGCGATATTATCTTGTTTTTTGTTTAGCTTAAACTCCTGAGAGTGGTACTGGATGAATGTTGTTATAAGTACGTACGTCCCCCAATTTTTTTTTGGTGCTAATTCTACGAATTTTAAAGCCTTTTGTAACTCCAGAGCAAGAGAGCTCCCCCCCGAAATACTCGTAACAACAGCCCTAATTAATTAATCTTCCAGATTTTCTTTGTTTTCCTCCTGTTGTCTTTTTTATTGAAAGGGTAATGGTCAGGGTTAAGGATTCGATAAGATTTAGGGTTAGGGATAGGTTCGTTTACGTACGCGCCAGTAACGCAAAACGCTAGAGGTGCGTACGTACCTATAACAACAGGTACACTAGATAAAACACCCCAATTCACATACAAACAACACATACAGAACAGTCTCTCGAGCGCCCACAAAGCGCTTAACATACTAAGATTCGCAGGACACAAAAGAAACACCCTGTAAAACAAGGCGCCTGCCCTAGAAAACTTGATCCATTCCAAACTTACATTGTATATGGGCAGGAACTTTACCACATTGAAGTACACATAGCACTGAAAAAAAAATCGCACACACACACACACACACACACACACCCGTACATACATATATACACACACCTACATACATACATACATAACAACCTACCTACCTACCTCCTACCTACCTACATACATATATACATACAGACATACATACATACATACATACATACACACACATACATACATACATACATACATATATATATATATACCTACCTACCTACCTACCTACCTACCTACATACATACATACATACATATAGGGTCTTTATTTCCATTGAAATACATTACAATTGCATGTACTGATACAATATAAATAAACATTGCATCTGTGTGGAAATTGTGGCTGTGATAGGCTAGGAGTAGATGGAAGGCTGTCTGTGAAAGATGGGAACTCAAGAGTTGCACAGTAGGGCTTGTTCAGTAAGGTGTTAAAAATCAATAGCTTTGAAATGATGTTTACATCGCTGCTTCCATGCCTGGTATGATCCAATGATGGCGCTTAAGCTACAGTAGCTGCTTAGAAAGTTTGCCTCTGTTCTGCTTACATCCAACTTCAGTAGCCCAGTTTTAAATTTCTGATGCACAATGCCCAAAGTTCCTACGATCAACACAATAACCTCACACTGATATCCTGTATTATTGATGTCAAGAGACAATGGGAAATACTTGTTGAATTTTTCTTGGTAACATGTGTTTATGTGTGCATCAAATGGAACTGATATTTCAACAAGTTTTGCTTTTTTCTGTTGGTGGTTTATGATGGTGATATCAGGTCTCGTGTGTGTTTGCTGGAAAACGTCTGTATGTGATTGTTGGTCTGTGAGGAAATGACTACGCTTAATCACAGTGTCCCTCATAACAGTCTTTTCTTTGTTAAACCAGGCAATTTTTGCGTGAATAATGTCCACAATTCTGTTGTGCCTGCTCTGGTATATTTTCTGCTGTTTCGTGCAGCCGCTCAGGACGTGGGAGGCGGTTTCTGTCGGGTGGTTGCAGATCTTGCAGCTCTTGGTGTATGTCTGAGGGTAGTAGATAGATAAGAGGCTTTCACATTCCAAGAGCTGTAATCTGCCTCGACACACGAACGATCGTAACTTGTCATTTATTTTGTGGTTTGTCAAGGCTGCGGCAGAATGTTTATAGTCTGCTTTAGTGGCCTCTCTCACTATTCTGCCCTGTGAGGATTTGCTGACGAGGTCTTCATGGGATGCTCTGACCTTGAGTGTCTTGTAGGCCATGTAAAAGGCCTCAGCGGATCTGAACGATAATGTTGTTTCTTCGTCTGCCTGTATCTGCATAATGAAGTCTTGGCCTTGTTGTAGTAGGCCGATGTTCTCACGATAACACATTTCGTGGAGAATGATCCAGTCTGATTTTGTCCAATTCACTTTGGAGTTTTTATTGACATTGCCTTTGCAATCAATTGCATAACCAGCAAAGTTCGGATGATCGTTGCTAGTTTCTTCCGCCTTGCGTTTCGACATATGGAGTTTTAAGGACCTTCTTGCTGTTTCTTTGACATACGGGTCGTCGTTATTAAGGAGAGACAGGTAGAAGGACATGTGTTTTGCGTAGTAGAGGACATGGGGGTTAAGCAAGCCAATGTCACCCATGGATCTTGGAGTGAAGAAGAATGCTCGTGTTGAAGACGAGTTTAAGCCTAGCCAGGTTCGTGCGGACCAGACTATTTTGTCCTCTAGGTGTTTCAAATTGGCCTCTGTGAAGTGCAGGTTTGGGAAGTAAAAAGTCAATTTTGACATGCACATCACGTTCACTGCCGAAAGTTTGGCTGATGTCGGTAGCTCTGATTTGTCAATCTGGTCTATGGTTTTATCAAAGTCACTTATAATGCTATTCACCTGTTGTTGACCACTGGTGTTGGTAATGTTGATGTCATGCCCCAGGTAAGTATATTCCTTCACTTTGTGGTACATTGGAATAGGAGCATTCTGGATACTAAACTGACGGTTGCCAGTTGTGGATTTTTTGTTCCAGTTATTGCCTGTTCTGTGTCCATGAAGGAAAACATACATACATACATACATACATACATACATACATACATACATACAAAAATACACATACATACATACATACTTCGAGAATTTTATTGACTATATGATTTTTCACATGCAATGAACAATCCAATTGCATAATCACATATTCAACATAATATATCAGTTTACAAGCATACCAACAACTTAAATAGTGTATTACAATGAAACTGTATAATAGTAATATAGTGTATGGAATAACCAACATGCATTGCATTGATAAAAGCCTTTTGACTGATAAAAAACGAAGAAAAAAGGGAGTGAATGCACCACTGAAAGCTACTGTATATGACAAAATATTGTTAGAGATGAATTAGATTAAATGATATCTTTTCTTCCAGACCCTGT